>CM069865.1:53559013-53789013 GCA_036172795.1 Pelodytes ibericus | reverse complement strand
GGAAATGAAATCTGCACATTACAATGGGACTGAATGCAAGCTAACTATAGCAAGGGAGAGAGGGGAGAAAGACAGTGGGTTTTACAATCGCGTGACATCCCCGCGCTCAGAGTAACTTTGGCTGAAGATGGTCTGTACTTGTATAACAGGCTGGTCGAGAAGAGGCGGGGGCACCCTTTAAATGTTTTTTTTTCTAAAGAAATGCTGGTTGTGCGTCACTGTCTGTGTATGTAATTGTGTGCACTGTGACACTGTGCCTGCTTGTGTGCCTAACTGTGTATAACCCAGTGCAAACAGGGCAGCTGCCGCGGCTCCAGTTATTCCTGTGGGGCCCAAAGCAACTGCCCCGTGGGCTCCCATCTGGCCACAAGATGGTCCCGCTGCCTGCATGTCTCACACAGAGCAGTGATCTTCCACACCAGCATATTTTTTTTGCTGTTTGTGCAATTTTTTTAGGGTTTCAGCTAATAACCCCTTCATTGCCATAGGTTACGACTTATGATCTTGTTGCCGAAGCAATTTTTTGCTACATATATAGATTTTTAATTTTCTACATCAGCTATGGCAGGGTTGACAAATGCCTCCTGCAGGGCATCAAGGTACGACCCGCATGACCTCTGCAGCAGTAGAATCTAGTGCGCATAACCCTTCCTCTACCCTACGCATGAGGTCAGCGCAATGGTCAGAGGGAGGGGAGAAGCACACAACGAAAAGCCCCGTTTTTGTGTGGTACACTGTGTGTGTAAGTGGGACTCTGTATATAAGTGTGTGTGTGTGTGTTTGTATGTAAGTATGTGTGTGTGTTTGTATGTAAGTATGTGTGTGAGTCTGTATGTAAGTATGTGTGTGAGTCTGTATGTAAGTGTGTGTGTGTGTGTGTATAAGTGTGTGTGTGACTGCATATACGTGTGTGTGTGCGTGACTGCATATACATGTGTGCGTGACTGCATATACGTGTGTGCGTGACTGCATATAGGTGTGTGCGTGACTGCATATAGGTGTGTGCGTGACTGCATATAGGTGTGTGCGTGACTGCATATAGGTGTGTGCGTGACTGCATATAGGTGTGTGCGTGACTGCATATAGGTGTGTGCGTGACTGCATATAGGTGTGTGCGTGACTGCATATAGGTGTGTGCGTGTCTCTCTCTGGATATTAGTGTGTGTGTGTGTGTGTCTCTGGATATAAGTGTGTGTGTGTGTGTGTGTCTCTGGATATAAGTGTGTGTGTCTCTCTCTGGAAATAAGTGTGTGTGTGTCTCTGGATATAAGTGTGTGTGAGTCTCTCTCTGGAAATAAGTGTGTGTGTCTCTCTGGATATAAGTGTGTGTGTCTCTCTGGATATAAGTGTGTGTGTGTATCTGGATATAAGTGTGTGTGTGTGTTTGTGTGTTATAAGTGTGTGTGTGTGTGTCTCTGTGTATATACGTGTGTGTGTCTCTGTGTATATACGTGTGTGTGTGACTGTGTATATACGTGTGTGTGTGACTGTGTATATACGTGTGTGTGTGTGTGTGTGTGACTGCATATACGTGTGTGTGTGTGTGTGTGTGTGACTGCATATAAGTGTGTGTGTCTCTGTATATGTGTGTGTGTGTGTGTGTGTGTGTGTGTGTCTCTCTGTATATGTGTGTCTCTGTATATGTGTGTCTCTCTGTGTGTGTGTGTATATGTGTGTGTCTCTGTATATGTGTGTGTGTCTCTCTGTATATGTGTGTGTCTCTCTGTATATGTGTGTGTCTCTCTGTATATGTGTGTGTCTCTCTGTATATGTGTGTGTCTCTCTGTATATGTGTGTGTCTCTCTGTATATGTGTGTCTCTCTGTATATGTGTGTCTCTCTGTATATGTGTGTGTCTCTCTGTATATGTGTGTGTCTCTCTGTATGTGTCTCTCTGTATGTGTCTCTCTGTATGTGTGAGTGTCTCTCTGTATATAAGTGTGTGTGTGTCTCTCTGTATATAAGTGTGTGTGTGTCTCTCTGTATATAAGTGTGTGTGTTTCTGTGTATTTAAGTGTTTGTGTGTGTGTGTCTCTCTGTGTATTTAAGTGTTTGTGTGTGTGTCTCTCTGTATATAAGTGTGTGTGTGTGTCTCTCTGTATATAAGTGTGTGTGTGTGTCTCTCTGTATATACGTGTGTGTGTGTGTCTCTCTGTATATAAGTGTGTGTGTGTGTGTCTCTCTGTATATAAGTGTGTGTGTGTGTCTCTCTGTATATAAGTGTGTGTGTGTGTCTCTCTGTATATAAGTGTGTGTGTGTCTCTCTGTATATAAGTGTGTGTGTGTGTCTCTCTGTATATAAGTGTGTGTGTGTCTCTCTGTATATAAGTGTGTGTGTGTGTCTCTCTGTATATAAGTGTGTGTGTGTCTCTGTATATAAGTGTGTGTGTGTCTCTCTGTGTATAAGTGTGTGTGTGTGTGTGTGTGTGTGTGTGTCTCTCTGTATATAAGTGTGTGTGTGTGTGTGTCTCTCTGTATATAAGTGTGTGTGTGTGTCTCTCTGTATATAAGTGTGTGTGTGTGTCTCTCTGTATATAAGTGTGTGTGTGTGTGTGTGTCTCTCTGTATATAAGTGTGTGTGTGTGTGTGTCTCTCTGTATATAAGTGTGTGTGTGTGTGTGTGTGTGTGTGTGTGTCTCTCTGTATATAAGTGTGTGTGTGTGTGTGTGTCTCTCTGTATATAAGTGTGTGTGTGTGTGTCTCTCTGTATATAAGTGTGTGTGTGTGTGTGTCTCTCTGTATATAAGTGTGTGTGTGTGTGTGTCTCTCTGTATATAAGTGTGTGTGTCTCTCTGTATATAAGTGTGTGTGTGTCTCTGTATATAAGTGTGTGTGTGTCTCTCTGTATATAAGTGTGTGTGTGTGTGTCTCTCTGTATATAAGTGTGTGTGTGTGTGTGTGTGTCTCTGTATATAAGTGTGTGTGTGTCTCTGTATATAAGTGTGTGTGTGTCTCTGTATATAAGTGTGTGTGTGTCTCTGTATATAAGTGTGTGTGTGTCTCTGTATATAAGTGTGTGTGTGTCTCTCTGTATATAAGTGTGTGTGTGTCTCTCTGTATATAAGTGTGTGTGTCTCTCTGTATATAAGTGTGTGTGTGTCTCTCTGTATATAAGTGTGTGTGTGTGTCTCTCTGTATATAAGTGTGTGTGTGTGTCTCTCTGTATATAAGTGTGTGTGTGTGTGTCTCTCTGTATATAGGTGTGTGTGTGTCTCTCTGTATATAAGTGTGTGTGTGTCTCTCTGTATATAAGTGTGTGTGTGTCTCTCTGTATATAAGTGTGTGTGTGTCTCTCTGTATATAAGTGTGTGTGTGTGTGTCTCTCTGTATATAAGTGTGTGTGTGTGTGTCTCTCTGTATATAAGTGTGTGTGTCTCTGTATTTAAGTGTGTGTGTCTCTGTATATAAGTGTGTGTGTCTCTGTATATAAGTGTGTGTGTGTGTCTCTGTATATAAGTGTGTGTGTGTGTGTGTCTCTCTGTATATAAGTGTGTCTCTCTGTGTATTTTTTTTTTTTACTGAGTTTAATTGCTGTGCAATCTGTGAGTATTATTGCTGTTGAGTCTGATACACGCACATGATGCACATTATTGTGAGTTTTATTGCTGGGGAGTCTGATTATGTGCAGTGTGTGAGTATATCACATTTTGTTGGACCCAAGGGCTTTTCTAAGAGCCATTCCCTGTGTATTAACCCCACCCCTACCATTAATCATTGTCAGTTTTATAGGGGTTAATTAATTTGAACTGTAATTTATTTCAGTACTACAGAGGCTCTTCTAAGAACTATTAAACACTTCCTTTCTGTAGATCACTGCTTAAGGCATTGTTCTTAGGCTGCTGACTCGGGTCCGATTTTGACCCTAATGCACCCTTTATGATGCATTATCTAGTGAATTGTGATGTTAGTGTTACAGTAAACAATAATGGAAAACAAAATATAGTATCTGTGTAGACCCTGCCTTGTGAAATTTAAGGTAGATGACAAGGGATCCTGTTTGGGGAAGGGGGTTGGGGATTAAGGTATATGAAAGGAATCAATTAACATCTGGGGATAAAAATAATCACAAAGGACTAACAGTAAATAAGAGAAAGAGAATAAGTATAATACAAATCAATTAACTTCTAGAAAAGATCACAGAGGATTAAAAGAAACTATCAACCAATTTATGTACAGTAAATAAAAGATATAGTAAATATATAACAAGGGGCCGTTAGGATGGATCCTATAGGAAGGAATAAAATAAATTCACATGGGGCTCTTATTCTGTATCCTATCTTGGGGCAAGAACACACAGGATTCAATTAACTTCTAGGGATCGAAAGAATCAAAAAGGACTAAATTAAACAATATACAGTAACCAGTATTATCAATACTGAATATTCCTGGTACACCCAAATTGTATATGGATAACTAACTTGATTAAATAATATTGTCTTAATTTAAAAACCTCCAAGATTCTATAGTTCCATCAAGATCAGCTTCACTTCAAAACCCCACACTCCCTTCATAGCTGCACTGACAGTACTGTGTAATTGTCTGGTGCGCAATGTCTACAGTAAGTTACATTGGCCAGCTTCAAAAATATATCAATTAGGACATAGGCGCAGGCTGACTACATGTCAAAATTCCAAGTTGGAAATGCATACCTCCCAAATGTGGCCTTTTAGCTTCCAAACAACCCAACAAACCTATAAAAGGGTGGAATCTGTGTACTCAGGAGATGTTTGTCAGTGACACATAACAGGATCTGCAAATTCATGCCTGAAGTACAATCTGTGAAAAAACAAATGACTGACTACCCAAAACTTTGACAAAGGCTGGTTGTAGGATTAATGTATGGAAAGTGTTAAATTACCACCATTTGAAATACCCTAGGGTGTTTAGTTTTAAAAAATGTATCATTTGATGGGGGTAAAATACATTAGCCATAACTGTGATGTAACATGGGTGCAGGCTGACTACATATCAAAATTCCAAGTTGGAAATGCAAAACACGCACCTCCCAAAATGTGATTTTTTTTTTTTTTAACCCCCAAACACTCCAACAACCCTGTGCATTGGTGGTATCCCTGTACTCGGGAGATAGTGCTGAACATATATTGATGTGTTGTTTAGCAGTACCCCATTACATTTTCAGTACGTCTCTGTAAAGGTTGGTGGTAAAATGGCTACACGAAAAGTGTCAAAACCCAAATTAAATACCTTGTGTTGTCTAGTTTTGTAAAACATATATGTGTGGGGGGTTATTCAGGGATTTATGACCAAAATCTGTGTTACAATCGCTAATTTTGAAAAAAAAAAAAAAACAAGTTTACAAATAGCATTGCACTACTTGTTGCACTGTAACTTGAACATAAAACATAGGCAATTTTTAAACTCCGGACAAATATATTAGAAACACTTTTGCAGGGTTTTTTATTAGCTTTTTGAAACTGAGCATACAATATTTCAGAATTTTTTTGTTACATTTTTCACCATATTGTATTATTTATCATATTTAGGATTATATGATATGATCAGAATAATGGTATCAACGAAAAGCACTTATGTCAATAAAAACCGTATATAATTTGTTTGGGTACGGTAAAGGCGAAATAAAAGATTTAAAGCTAAACACAAACACCGCAGAAATGTTAAAACAGCCCATATCAGTTGGTGGTAAAACAAGGTCAAAAAGTCATGTCACTAAGGGATTAATTGGGAAACTGGCAGTGGCAAATTAATGGGCAACCTGGTTGTGGCATAATAATGGACAAACAATGACACATTTTAAGTGACTATGGCATGTCAATTGGTACATGTCAATTGGTACCTGTGCATCATTTTAGTTGGCAGTGATGCTGTGGCATGTTCTGCAGGGCCAGTTCTGTGACAAACAGTGGCACATTTTAATGGGCCAACTAACGGGGGCACTGTTTAATGGGCCAACTAACGGGGGCACTGTTTAATGGGCCAACTAACGGGGGCACTGTTTAATGGGCCAACTAACGGGGGCACTGTTTAATGGGCCAACTAACGGGGGCACTGTTTAATGGGCCAACTAACGGGGGCACTGTTTAATGGGCCAACTAACGGGGGCACTGTTTAATGGGCCAACTAACAGTGGCACTGTTTAATGGGCCAACTAACAGTGGCACTGTTTAATGGGCCAACTGTTCTATTGGTTCTTCTATTGTGGGGGCTGTTGCATTTTTCCAAGCTCTAGCAATGGCTACTTGACTAGCCAGTAGGATATGTTTGATCAGCTTCTGAGCACAGGGTTTTACTGAATTCAGAACAATAAGGCATAGGGCACATTCCGGTGTGAGCGCTAAGGAAGCCGAGTTTGTATTATTTACCAGTTGAAAAATTAGTTTCCAAAAGGCTTGAATGTGGGTCATTGTGCCAATAGCATTACAGTTTCTCCAGCAACGATTAGAGCAAGTTCCATATATTTTTGCCAATCTGGCGGGTACCAGGTACCATCTCAGTAGTACTTTTTTGTGCTTGTCAAAGTGAGAGAGACAGCTTGTCGTGTTTTTGTGAGCCGAAATTGACCGTTTCCATTGAGTGTCATTTAAAGATCTGTCGAGCTCCTTTTCCCATTGTAATCAGAATGGTAGGTCCTGGATACTATAACTGGAGTTAAAGATTTGGTAGCATAGAGAGAGATATTTATTCGCTTTGATCCCTAAGCTCCTGCACTTAATCAAATGAGACAAAACAACTGTAAAAAGATAAAAGTAAAAAGATCACTTGTCAAACACCTTCTCAGTGCAGCCAAATTGCTGATCCCAATTCACTGGAAATCGACAGTCCCGCCTACATTTACTGAATGGATTTTGAAAGTAGAAGAAATCCGCGTATGGGAAGATTTGTCTGCCACCTCTTCTTTTAAAAAAAGAACATTACTGCACAACATGGTTTCACTGGGTAGAATACACAATGAGCACACATATGCCAGGACCCGCACCCTAGTGGGGGGATCCGGGACCTCCAGGCCTCCTCAGATTACTGTGTGATCCTCCATCACACAGTAATCTGAGGAGGCCTGGAGGACAGTCTGGTGTAGTACATGTCCTACACTTGAGGAGCGGGACAGTGGACTGACAGTAACTGGGTTACAAATCCTTTCTTAGGACATCGCAAGTGCATGTCTCCCTACCTGCGGACTTAATTTAAAGATTGTTTTCATCATCAGGGTCTAAACTATGTAATAAAGTGTTTTGGCTAGTAAACTAATGTAATATGTGATGTTTACCCTGTATGACAATGTGATTAGAGATGATCCAAAACGGATCACTGTGGGAACCTCCCCCCTCCCCACCCTTTTCCTATTTTCTGTACCTCCCCCCCCCCGACCTACTCTTAAGTTGAACTGCCTAATTTTTGTTTGACTTTTATTTATACCCCTTTTGGTTTTCTGTACCCCAACCCTCTATTATCTTCCATGTATCAATAAAGAAAAATTTTTGAAAAAAAGAATGTCTGGTTATGTGTATTTTAACAGTAATTATTGGGTTTATTAACTTTTTTGTATTTTACTTATTTCTAATTACTTCTAATTTTTTTTTAATATATTTTAATTTTTTTTGATGTCCTTTATATTTATTTATACTGGAAGAATACATGGTTGTTTTTACTTATGATATGTATATAGAATGTGATTAAGCTGTATGTGAAAAGATGCCCACTGTCACTTTAAATCATGCCTTTATACTTAGCCTCCAGTAGTTCTTAGTCTAGATGTCCCTGACAAGGCAGCACATCGCTACAAAATGCGTAGGGTGTGGCCTGTACTGTTGCTGTATCATTGGAGAGAGAGTGATCTGGAGCACCCCTTGTATTTGGCTGTTCAGCTGATTCACTGCCTTAATGCTTGTTTACAACAGCGGCACACACCTAGCACATATGGAGCATCCGCCACTGCTTACTAGAGTTAATTTACAGATATTTATATGATCAATATTGTCTGATTTTGTTGCTGTTTGTTTGCCCAGCCTCGCTAACAGTTCTTTATTGATTTTAACTTTATATCAATTCACTGTATAAAAAAATATGTAATTAAATTAAAACCTGTACAGCAACAGTAATTGTTCCATTATATATAGCTGTTTTAGGACATATTTGTGTGTTTACACTTTTGTGATTTTGTACATGAATATCCCTAACTTTTTTTTATTCTGTGTTTTTGTTATAGGCGACGTCTCCCAACAGTTGTAGTCAAGTTAAGAATGGCACAAAACCTGAAGACCGCAATTACATTTATTGAGCAAGGACGTATCCTTTTTTTAAAAGAAAAAATGCAGAAGTCCGTAAACAGAGGGCAAACTAGAATAATATGATGTACACTAAAGGGACAAAAGTATTGGAACACCTACAGTATACAATAGGGTATATAGCTCCCCGCGATGAGCTGTACTGAGGATCCCGCTGTAGGGACTTTGAGTGGCTTCAAACAGAGCGTTCGCTACATCTCTGGCATCCCTGCGTGCCCGAACTTCTGGGTTCGGGCACACCTCCGCCTCCATGACCAACGGAGCCAGGAACACACAGACACACAGATGGTGCTTTGGTCATTAAGGACCAAAGCACCATCCGACGGGAAGGGGTTAATGTGTAATCTCGCTCACTATCTTTAAGTCATTAATTAGAATTAATTTAGCTATCATAACAGGATGTTCATATCAACCAGGCGTCAAATATCTAAATGTGGCTCAAAAATTAGTGATATAAACAAGTACCTTGTTCAGATAACCTGTTTCTACCCCAGTGTTGATGTGAACCCTTATTCAAACATGAAAAAAAAAACTCCAAAGCGCTTCTCCTCGTATGCATTCCAAATAACAATAAGCCGAACGAAAGCTGCTAATACAGCCAAAAAATTCTCAGAGAAAGTGGCACCTCCGTAGATAACATAAACTGCCATCTGATTGAGTCACATCTTTGGAACAAACAGAAACTTGTGATGTATAATCCACATTAAATCTAATGGAGTAATGGTAAATACATGTATAGTTTCTAGGGGCTACCTGTAAGGTCTTTTATTTGCCTTATAAATCTGGAAATAAGGTACAATATGATATATATTCACTCTCTTCAAGTGACCACATAGGTGCATTTTCTTATAATTATTAAGGGACTCATGAACATGTGTATTTCCAGTAGGCATCACCAGCAGCCACTCGGTCTGATCACTTTTTTCTCTTTTTCCCTCACATGAAGAATTGAAAGATGATTACTTTGCATAGAGCAGACAATATGTGTTCATATATAGGATAATTAGATATTTTATTAATGAGAAGTAGATTTTAACAATTTATCTTATACAATGTGTATTTAGCCTGATTCGAGTATATTTTTTTTATAGGCATCGCATGTCTATCTAAATATTTCCCAAAAATTAAGTGGCAAATTGGATTTAGATATATCCGTGGTGTGGTTTATGGCATCACCTGTGGCTTGATATGAAAATTAACTATTCATGTGTAATTTGCCTATGAAGTCACAAGGTGATTTCCTGAACAGTGGACCTTAGGTGTCAGAAAGGCACAGGGATGTAGAAAGGAAACAAAACTATAGTGCAGATGGTCAGAGTAAAAAGTAACAAAATGTAATCAATTAAAAACAAAATCACAAAGTGGCATTTTATGAAATAGATCTATAAAATGAAAATTGGATTGGCAGCGCATATGCTGTCCCCCCTCTGGGGTCTATTCCGTCCAACAAAAGCATGTTGTGCGGGGATACGGAAGTGACTTCAGCAGTGACCAGAAGTTCGGCAACAGACGAAAGGAGGAGCTGGTCGAAAATAAAGCCAGCCCTATGCGTGATGTCAGCCAAAGATGATGAGCGAAAAGGCATAAAAAACATTTTCTTAATTTGTACATTTGATTGCAATCAATGAATTGTTAAGATAGTTTTTGGTCATTATTTATTCTTTACAGTATCAACAAGTTCCTTTACAGTTGCAACAGTAAAGTTTTTTTTATAAATACATTATAAACTTGAAGGACATTGAAACTGAAAATAAATTGGTCAGATATTAATCAAGGAAGTCATTTCTAACTTCTCTTATTTTGTTTAATAGTGTGCAGCTTTCTGGTATTAACTTTTGTTCTTTGATTTTACTCATGTTTATAGCTTGTCTTAATTTCCTAACTGCACCTACCAGATATCCGTGTTGGACCTGAAGTAATAACAGACCCAGCATTCTTGGTGACAAGGTAAGGAATTTCTATTTGATATACAGTTTTAATGATGCTATATATTCATGTGTTTCCAGTTATTAGGGCATGAGCTTGGCTGATAGTAATCTCTTAAGGATGGACTTTTTTGTTTTGTTTGTTTAATGTGCATCACTCATAACACTCTACACTAAGTTGTAATTTTCCTCTTTCTCATTTACTTAACCCAAAACAAAACCCAATATATACATTTGTGCAGGTAAAGAAGGGCTTTCTTTAGATACCAACATTTTGACACTTTTTCTAATTTTCAAATGAAAAATATTTTACAATTTTCTACAAACGCTGATAAAACCCCCCTGCTCAATAGATTATGATTTGTCCAGAGTTTAGAAATAGTTTACATCTTTTTCCCTTCACATATTGGCAGTACCTGTAGGTAGTATCTTCCTCATGGGACAAGATAGCATGTAACTAAAGGATTATTAACTCCTCCCCGTACCTCCCCTTATGTCCATATATACCAGCCTCTCCGGATGATCCTCAGTTCTTTCTTGTCCCGTTCCGGGACAGACAGGGATAGCAGAGGTGCTGCACACAGTTTGTGACCAGGGGCAGCATAGAGGTTCGGATCACAGAGGCTCTCCGGGTGGTAGCAGTTATACTTCCTGTCTTACAGTCTTACAGAAGACAGGAAGTTTCTGCTTTTAAGTGAAGCCCCAGTGGCTAACGTATATGAGCAGGCTGGAGCCTGAAGATCCAAAAAGCACTACTGCGCATGCGCGATTCGGATCTTCCATTTTGGCGCCAAATTTAATAATTTTCCGGCTGTGCATACATGTTTGACAGCAAATGCTGCTTGTAAGAACAGGACAGTCGTGTGCACCAGCTGTGACTGAGGTTATTATGGTAAGAGAAATACTTCATTTTTCCTTTTGACCTCTTTTACCTTGCTCTCTTGTATTAATAGTGTTTCCATGATAATTCAACAGATGTCTAATCCTGTGTCTACTGAGAGGTCTGATAAGGAAAAAATGCTAGCGCCTACACCAAGAAAGGCTTCCTTTAAATCTAAACATCTAGCATGTAGTGGATGTGCAGTTGCCTTACCAGATGGCTGCAAGAAGAAGTTATGCAACTCTTGTTCGGCGGAAAATCTGGATAAAGAAAAACACAGAGATATGAAATCTTTTCTGTCATGGTTTCAGGAAAATCTTTCCCAAACCTTTTGAGGCTTTTAAAAAAATGGTACAAAAGCCTAAGATGTCCAGCCAATGCAAGAGGTCATCATCATCGCGTTCTATGTCTTCAGGGGAATGCTCATCATCTTCCGCATCAATCCCTGAAGGTCAATCTTCCGATGAAGAAATTGGATTTCCAAAGTCGAAACTAAGAAGTGTATGAGGAGGTCACCACGGCAATTCAGGAGAACGATCGACCAAGCAAGGTAAAAGGGTTCCTGGTTAACTTAAAATCCATTGAGATGATATATAGAGAAAGGAAACATCCAGGTAAACGGGCATTCATCTCCAAACACTTCAAATAACTTTTCAAGCTCCAGACGGATGACCAAAGGGAATAACTCCCTAAGGTAGACATACAAATTGCTCAACTTTCCAAGAAGACCACTATCCCCATTGGAGAAGTTGCAGGACTCAAGGATCCAATGGATAAAGGGGCAGAAACCTCATGCATATGTATTTTTCAGACCATGGGTTTCCAGTGGAAATCTCCGATAGCAGCTACAGCAGTGGCTACAGCTCAAAATGTGTGGCTACATAATCTGGAATCTTATGTCAAATGACACTGACAAAGGCCTAGTTCAACTATTTAAGAACCTTCGGCTATCCAATGAATTTATCCTAGATATGGCTGATGAAATGGTGAAGATGGCGGCGAGAGTAATGGGGCTTTTATCAGTGGCAAGAAGAGAACTGTGGCTCAGAAACTGGACAGCAGACAACGCGTCTGTCATCTTTGTGTGAATTACCTTTTGAGAGAAAAAAATTGTTTGGTTCTCCACTTGAAGATTTAATTAAACAGATGTTAGATACTAAGAGAGCATTACCATAAGGAAATCCTACCAGTGGAATAGGAGGTATCGATATAGAAGCCAGCGGCCTATTCCACAACCTGACCGGTTCAGGAATTTTGGTCGCCAAACTAAGGAATTCAGATCTGGTAAAACCCATCATTCAGCAGGACACTAAGGAAGTGTCACGACAGCATGGTCACACTGCCAATCACTCCCTCCTCAACAACCTCCTTACCTGCTCAGAACTCCCCGGAGATCTGTCTCGCTGCAATCTGGTCTCCATTAGCAGGCCTTTCATGAGTAATCCTAGGTTACTGTTCTGCACATGTGCAGTTCTACGTTTGGCTTCCTGCCCTTACTCATCCTTAAAGGGCCAGGTTTAAACATTATTTTTCCTGTGATTCTCATTGGTTGATTGTTTGGTAGGAGGGCTATTTAAACCTCATTTGTGCACTTGCTCCTTGTCTGAAATAGTGCTCCAAGCCTTTTCTAGCGTTCACAGACTACCTTTGACTCCTGTTGCTGATTTTGCCTGTTTTTGACTCTGCCTGTTTGCCGCCTGGCTTGACTCTTCGCCTGCCTCCTGACTCCGATCGTTTGCTGCCAGCCTTGATCCCTGCTTGTTGACCATTCTCCTGCCTAGTCCTCCTGTACCTTCGTTTTTGGTATTTTGCTCCCGTGTCAGTTTTATCCTGGTTACGTTTCATTATCCTAGTAAGTGTCAGAGTGCCAAAGTCCTGGAGGAAAGAAACCCGAGGGTCAACCGTAGGGTGGAATTCCTTCAGGCAGAAGAATTCTGTTCACTTGCCTGGGTTTGTTACGTATACCATACCTACTTCTGCACAGTGGTTCTAGCTCCGCATCAACCTTACAGGAAGTTCTAACCGAGTGGGCGGAAGACGAACCCTTGGATTTTAAAAACAATTTTGAAGGGTTACAGAATCCAGTTCATGCGTCTTCCCTCTCCTCACTTCATGATTTCTTCTTATTTTGCTCAAAAAAAAATATAGCTCTTCTGACGGAACCTTCAAGAATGCTGAAACAAGGTATAATCGAACCAGTTCCTTCGTGTCTCCATTTCTAGGGAACATACTCCAGACTTTTTCTGGTACCCAAACCTGTATGCAAGTGTGACTCTGTATGTATCTTTACACACACTCACATACAGGCAGAGTCACACTTACACACATACATTTACGGTGAAGTGTCCCACTGCAGAAAAACCTTGGACACCCCTGTTATAAAAGGTCTCTATTAGGTTCAAGTAGTGGACAAATCTATGGGGTCTACCTAAAACTGAGGATCATAACTTCAAGGTTAGTATCTTGCTACACACCTACAGGATGTAGCAAGCATAACCCACTAGGGAGGGTCAATTGGAACCACTGCTTGAAGCACCTTACGCCCAAAGGAGACCTCTGAGGAGGAGAAGACGTCTAACCTGTAGTGTCTAATGAACGTGTTAACCGAGGACCAGGAAGCTGCTTTACAGATGTCTTCTGGGGAGGCAGAAACTTTTTCGGCCCAAGAAACAGACATAGCTCTAGTTGAATGTGCCTTGATGTGAGAGGAAAGGGTTAAACCTAGAGAGTTGTATACAATCTTTATGGTGTTCGTAAGCCATCTAGCGAGAGTAGGTTTAGAAGCAATTAAGCCTTTTGATGGACCTTGGAAGTTGACAAATAGATGAAGCTCTAAATTCCTTGGATCGATCCAAATAAATCTGCAAAGCCCTCTTGACAAATGTGTCAAAGAGACTTTTTCCAATGGTTCAAAGAGTGCTTGTAGAACTTTGGAAAGATCCCAAGTAGGAAAATATGATTTCCTGGGTGGACATTTCTAGGTCTTGAAGAACCTTCTCACTAGAAGGTGGGAAGCCAGATCCTGAAGAAGAAAATTACTCACTGCTGAAACTTGAACCTTGAGAGTAGCTATGAATAAACCTTTCAAAAATCCTTCTTGAAGAAAGGTCAAAACATATTTGATTGATGGAGAAAGATCAAATTTTCCCTAACCATTCCAGAAACGTTCTCCAGATTCTCAAGTAGGTTCGAGCAGTTGAAGGTCTAACAGAAGAGAGCAGAAATTACGCCATCTCAGGTTGTAGACAGTGATTTTCCAGTATTATCCTTGCAGAAGCGAAGCCGTCAATCGGAATAACTCCACTATCTCTTCTATGACCAACCTTTTCTCTAGTAGTCTGTCGGAGACTGGTAGAATCCAATGTGTGATCGACATACTTCTGAGGTCGGAAAATTGGCTTCTGTTTGGCTAGGAAGGTATGATCTCCAGGACTCTTGCCTTCTCTGTTCGAGGGATGAGAGCTACTGGAAGGAAAATATAGGCCATTCTGTAATCCCACCTTATCGAGAGACCATCTAGGACAAAGAGATAGTATCCTGGATAAAGGGATGCGAAAAACCAGAACCTTGGCATTGAGTTGAGTGGCCTTGAGATCTATGTATGGGAAACCAAACCTTTGTACCGACGCTTGGAAGGTGTTTTGGTGGAGAGACCATTCTGCTTGGGACCACCGAGAACTGCTTAGGTCGTCCGCAATAACATTGTTCTTGCCTCATCCAGAAGCTTGAGCCCAAGCCATTATGTCTGCGGAAAAAAGCTTCAGTGATTTGCTCCTTGTACCGCCTTGCCGGTTTAAATACGTAGTTTAATTGTCTGAAAATTCTTCCAGAGCTTTTAGCATAGCTAACAATACTTTTTAGTTGGATGAAGTCGAGGTTTCTTCTGGAGACCATCTTCCTTTTCTGAATAGGGAGTGGAGATGAGCTCCCCAACCCTCCTTCGAGGCTTCTGTAGTGCTCGTAGTCTGCTTTGGATGGAACTACAAACCTTGGGATAGGTTCGTCTTGTCTGTACACCAGACCACCTAATTTCTTACCTGTTGAGAAAGGTAACATACAGGCACGCTTACACACACACACAGGCAGAGTCACACTTACACACACTCTGACATACAGGAAGAGTCACACTTGCAGTCACACTTACACACACACACACACATACAGGCAGTCACACACTCACATACAGGCAGAGTCACACTTACACACACTCTCTCACGTGTCCATGTGTCAGTCGGATAAAATCGGTCAAAGGGAGGTATCCGATTCAACCTGGTGAATTTACCTCCTCCAATTTGGTAGATGTTGAATTGCGCTCCAACCTCCAAAACGGGGGAAAAACGCAGATTGCACGATATCAACAAACTTTATTAACAAATGACAAGTGGACACTTACAGGAAACTGTTGTAAACAAGCATTAAGGTAGTGAATCTACTGAACGCCCCTTGTGAGGCATAATTAATGGGGCTCCTGCGTGAGGCATAATTAATGGGTCTCCTGTGTAAGGCATAATTTGTGAGGCTTATGTATGTGGCATATTTAATGGGCCTTCTGACTGGCATTACTAAGGAATCTGTTTGGCATGGTATTGGAGGAAATCCAGGGGGGTGACACCATGAGTTACCGCACCTGGTGACACCAACCCTAGTGATGCCTCTGTAGGCAGACTTCATTCTTGTAAATTATTTTTGATATATTCCTCTTATTCCTCTTATTCTTTAATTTGTTATTTAATAACATGTTTGCTTTGTTACCTAGGTAGTACCATGTGGTTTTAAGGGATTCCAGAGCCCTATTGGCTTTTTCTATCAGTTGGAGATTTATCCTTTCTCTTACATTTATGATTTTTCCTGTAGTTACCACCGTTGGGGTCTGCTTATTGATCTTTAAGAGTTCTGCCAAGCTAATGTATAGATCTGATAATTTTTCTTGTCTTCTGAGTTCTCATTTTTATCAATATTCCCCTTTTTTACACATCTATAAGCCAGCCAGACCACCAAGGGTGAGACCTCGTCCATCCTGTTTTCTACCAATGTCCCTTTAAAAAAACTGTTCACTGTTTATTCAGTGAACAAAACCTAACCATATTCCCCCTCTGCCATAACCTTTCCATACTACCTCCCTTCTCCTTCTACCTTTTTAAACTTATACTACTTAGTTTTTAGGAGGGGAGGCAGAAGGCAGGAAAGTGAAAAAGTTGTAATAACAATAATACAATTTGTAATAATACTTTGTATATACTCCATATACCCATAAAGTGAACTTCAATATTACACCTAATGTGGTAACCAAATGGTATTATCCTACTTCTCCATACACAATATATTAGTGGTTCAGGTTGGTACTTCTTTAACGGTCTGTTTAATTTTAACCTTATCTGCTCACTGCTGTACCCACTCTCCTCATAGTGGACTACTTTAGAAGGGGGAGTTTAAGAAGGGGGAAAAAATACCCCAGTATCGTCCCTATATTTGTACTGCTTATCTCTCATGGAATGTATTTACGTAGTGAAAGTGTGGTCTGCTTATAAATACTCTATTTAGTACCCAATCTTAAATTAACCTCTTCTCTCGTTATATGGGCCTTTCTTTGGTGCACCGGTCAGGGGCTCGCTCTGTGTCTCAGTCTCCGGCATCCCATCGCCGCTAGCGTAGCGTGCCCACGTGTTGTCATAGCTCCACCATCCTCCTAGGAGGTAAAACTAATGCACCAATATTACTTTCCCTGTTGCTTTATTTCATACTGTGATGTTTTGTACAAATCAGTCAATAATTCCTGTATAACAAAGTACTCACTTTATTAATACATATATAACAGGATCTTAATATTGCTGCCTTGTTACACAGGTTTTCTGCAGCTCCATTTTCAAATCCTTTGAACATTCTCTCCCACCCCCCCAACTGCCAACAGAAACGGGAAGTAAAAGCCAAGGCAGGAAGTGCATCATTCACAGCCAACAACAGCCCAACTTGCCCATACATCACAATACATACACTCATACACTCACACACTCATACACGGCCCCAACAGTCCATACATCACATCTCCTTCCTTTCTCAACAAAAGAAGAAAAGAAAACAATAATAAATGAACAATTTAAAAATGTGTCATTAATCTGCATCATTCTGTCCATCATCTTCAAGATCTGGACAGCTTATTCTGTTCCTACTAGGATACCATTTCCGCCTTCTCACTGTGGAGTTTCTCCGACTATAGTCCCTTTAATGGATCTTCTGGTTGCCAGCGGTTTGTGGCCCTTCTCTCTCTTGTTGAATGGCCAGTATTTTCATGACCACAGCCTTCATGGTTACTTGAACTGTGGCTTGGCAGTTCTTGTTCCTGAGAAAAAGAAAATCTGTGCAAAGAAAATTCAATGTGGAAAAAAACAAAAAAAATACTTATATTTCTTGTGAAAGGGTATCACATATAGTTTTTGATTGAAGGTCTCAAGTAGATGTGTAGTACCCAAAAAGAAAAACAAACAATAGTGTTCTCTGTTGTATAAAATACTTGGACATCAACGGATGATAGGAATTTTACTCACAAATTCTGGAGCAGTTCACTGCTCTCTATATAAACGAAAAGGAGGTCCCCGGGAACTAGAGCAGGGCAGAGATTACACAAGAACAAAAAGAGGGAGGACATTATCCCTGTAGGGATTCTCAACCTCAACAAGAAGACCTTAACACACGATGAGATTTCATTGTTAAATTAAGGCCTAAAATTCGCCCCTAACAGAAATATGAACAAATTCGATGTCTATGTGGACATACAAAAATTCTCACGAAATCTGTGTCTTAAAAAATATTTTGCTAATCTTCCAACGTCTTCCAACTCTACTATTAATCAATCTGGATATGTACACGCTACCTTAAAAAACAAATCCTCTTTTTATCTGAACTATTTGAAATCATGAGCCATTGAGCTATTTGAGAAATTAGTTCTGGAGGACCTGTAGAAATACAAACCCAGAAATATATACAAAATTTCGAACTTAACCAGCCAAGAAAGAATAGCATTAAAAACTTTAAATGAAGATAAAATTATAATTATTAAACCAGCCGATAGGGGGGGGGATAGTTATTCTAGATACAGAACAATATTTAGACGAATGCAATAAACAACTAAATGATAATACTATTGTTTGTTTTTCTTTTTGGGTACTACACATTTACTTGAGACCTTCAATCAAAAACTATATGTGATACCCTTTCACAAGAAATATAAGTATTTTTTTTATGCTTTTTTCCACATTGAATTATCCTCGCACAGATTTTCTATTTATTCATTTATTTGTTTCACCATATATTCCTGCGCTCGTTTTTGCTTTTTCTCTTTTTTTCTTAATCTTAGGTGGAAATAGACGTAATTTCTCCACTGAAAAGTGAGCTGCACTCTTATTAATAATTGGTTAATTTTAGTAGCGCCTAGCATCTACTTTTTTATTTTAGTTCTTGTTCCTGAGTTTCATGGGGTATCTCCTCCAAATCATCCCCCATTACATCATGAGCCTCTGGACCAGGTGTATTGCAGACTTCAGAAATGTCATCATGCCAAACGCTACAGATGTCTGTGACAAAAAGAATGCTGATCAACTTCCACCTCCCAGGCCCTATGATTGCCCCATAGAACTGCTACCTGGAGCTGCTATCCCATTTGGCCGTATATACACTCTCTCTGAAACTGAATTTAAAGTACTCCGGGAATATCTTCAAGAAAATCTTGCCAAAGGTTTTATTCGACCATCTACTTCCCCAGCAGGTGCTCCTATATTTTTTTTTAGAAAAGAAAGATGGCAGTCTACGGCCTTGCATTGATTACAGAGAAATAAATGATATCACTGTAAAAAAAACGCTATTCCTTACCTCTTATTCCTGAACTTCTGGAAAAACTATGTCAGCTAAAATGTTCACGAAACTTGATTTACGAGGGGCCTATAATCTGGTTCACATAAGATCTGGTGATGAGTGGAAAACTGCTTTCAGAACCAGGTATTGACATTATGAATATCTAGTAATGCTGTTTGGGCTTAGTAATGCCCCTGCAACCTTTCAACATCTAATCAATGATGTATTACGGGACCTTCTGGATCAGTTTGTTGTAGCATACTTGGACGATATACTGATATTTTCTGATAATATTGAAGATCACAGAAAACAGGTCTGCATTGTTCTTGAACACCTCCGTGCCCACCAACTCTACATTAAACTGGAAATATGTGAGTTTGAACAAACAGAGATTCAATTCCTTTGCTATATAATAACTCCAGAAGTTTTAAGTATGGATGCAAGTAAAATACAAGCTGTATTGGACTGGCCCATCCCCAAGAATGAAAAAGATATTCAGAGATTTGTGGGGTTTGCTAATTTTTACAGGCGTTTCATTGATGCAATTACTCGAGAGAAATTCTTAATCACTGAACTCACCCATAAAGGGACCATTTTCAAGTGGACAGACAAGGCTGATGCTGCATTTTCAGGGTTAAAGACTCTGTTTACAACTGCCCCAATTCTGGTACACCCTCAGCCAGAACTGCCATTCACTATAGAGGTAGATGCCTCTGATTCTGCTGTTGGGGCTATACTTTCTCAACGGACTGGACCTAAGATGATGTTACATCCATGCGCTTTCTACTCCCGCCAGATGTCACCTGCTGAAAGAAACTATGAAATAGGGGATAAAGAACTCTTGGCTATAAAATCTGCCTTCACAGAATCCAGACATCTCTTGGAGGGGGCCACCAATCCAATTACTGTGCTCACAGATCACAAAAACTTGGAATGTGTCCGATCAGCTAAGAGACTGTCAGCTAGACAGCTAGACAAAAATGGCAAAGCTGATGCCTTGTCCAGGATATCTGATCCTCTCAACATTAAAGAAGAAGTAACTTCCATCTTACCAGAGAGTAGATTTTTAGACGTTACCATTCCTTCCACCTTAATGTCTCGCATCAAAAAGGGTTATGCGTCAGATCCAGTTTTTTGTGACCCACCAACTGACCTTCATATGACTATGCTCAATGGATTTTGGGTTTTTCAACAGCATCTATTTGTACCAGAATCCATAAGATTGGAAGTCTTACGTTTATTTCATGATTCCAAACCAACTGGTCATCCAGGAATCCAAAAGACACAAGAACTACTGTCCAGATACTTTTAGTGGCCTAAATATCAAGAGGATGTGAAAAAGTATGTGTCCTCTTGTGATGTATGTGCTAGGAATAAGATTCCTCGCTGTTCGCCGGTAGGCTTGCTACAGCCTCTTCCTATTCCTAATCGTCCCTTTATTGTAGAACTGCCTCCCTCTAAAGAACACACTACCATCCTTGTTGTGGTTGACCGGCTTACTAAAATGAGTCATTTTATACCTGCTCGCGGGCTCCCTTCTGTCAAACAGACTGCAGACTTTGTTATTCGGGAGGTATTTAGTTTGGAAGGTGTTCCTGATGAAGTGATTTCTGACAGGGGGGGTACAGTTTACTTCACACTTTTGGAAATGTTTTTGTTCTGGACTTGGAATAAATGTGAATCTGTCATCGGCTTTTCATCCTCAAAGTAATGGACAGACTGAGAGAACCAACCAAACTCTGGAGCAATATTTGCGTTGTTTTATTAGCTACCTGCAGGATGACTGGCTAGACTTTCTACCCACGGCAGAGTTTGCCTACAACAATTCTCAACACAGCTCTACTTGTCAAAGCCCATTTTTTGCCAATTACGGTTATCATCCAAACTTTCTAGTGAGTCTTCCAATTACTACTTCCACTCCTGCAGTGGCAGACCAGCTTACTACCTTGCAGCAATCCCAGGAACTATTAAAAGAAATGCTTTTGAAGGCACAAAAGAGCTGCTGATAGGCATAGGAAAGAGGCCCCAGTTTATCAAATTGGTGATAAGGTACGGCTTTCCACTAAGAACCTCAAGCTTCATATTCCGTCTCATAAGTTGGGTCAGAAATATATTGGGCCTTTTGAGATCATCGCTCAGATCAATTCTGTCACTTTTCGCCTACAACTCCCAGATTCCATGAGAGTACATCCCGTATTTCATACTGCATTGCTAAAACCTTATCGTGAAAATCCTTTTCCTGGACGGACCTTGCCTGCCCCTGCACGTGTCCTGGTGGATGGTGAAGATGAATATGAGGTGGCAAAAATTCTTGATTCCAGGATCAAGAATCCGTAATAAACTACAGTACTTGGTTCATTGGAAAGGCTATGGTGATGAGGATAGGTCATGGGAACCAGTGGAGAATGTTCATGCTCCACGTCTAATTACGGCTTTTCACCAGTGGCACCCTGATAAACCAGGAAAAAGTGCGTCCAGAGGCCGCTCCTGTAGAGGAGGGGGTGATGTCAGGAAGTGACCATGCCTGGACTTGAACTCTGACTTCCATGTTCCTAGCCCTCTTCTTTACCAGTTCGCCAGCCTGTCTTTTACATCTTGGCCTATGTTCTAGTAACAATGAATATACAAAGCCTTGTTATTATCATCAACTCTCCTCACCTGTGTCAAGTCATGTGCTCACTCTCAGCCTATAAAAGCCTCTTCCTGTGAATCTACCTTTGCCAGATTATTGTGGTGCCTGCCTGCAGTATATCACGCTTTCTATTGATCATTACTTACCTGTTACCGATTTGGACTGTCTCACCACTGCTTTCTCCTACCCTCTGACCTTGGCTTGCCTGACTACGCTTATACTCTCTGTTCCAGCCTCACAGCTCTGCTAAAAGATCCAGATTGTCACTCAAAGCTCAGGGGCTCAACCACCTGGGTAACGAGTGGCTACTTCTGGCAGAAGACCTTGCTGATCTGGCTGCTGGACTCCAAACCTGCTAACATCAGTATCATTACAGCATCTGCATTAGAATGCAGAGTGTTTGGATGATATTGTATCTGATACTGATAAGCCCCCAGAGTTAAGGCATACCTCTGAAGTCTTGCTGCTGTTGTGATTGAAATACCTTTCTGTGGGTTAAAAATGGTCAATAAAGGTTTATGGTCCGTAAGTAGTGTGAAGGGTCGACCATATATATATAAAGATGGAATTTCTTTACTGCCCATACTATTGCCAGAGCCTCTTTATCTATTTGAGAGTAGTTTTTTTTTCTGCAGCTGTGAGTGATCTAGAGGCAAAAGCCACTGGCCTGTCTGTCCCATCAGCCATGGAATGAGACAGAACTGCTCCCAGTCCGTAAGGTGATGCATCACAAGCAATGGAAACCGGCTTTTCCAAGTCGTAGTGTACTAAAAGACGTGAACTACAAACTAGTTCTTTTGACTTATGGAAAGCTGAAGCACATTTTACTGTCCAGCGCTGTGGCAAACCTAGCCACTTCTGGACACTTAGGGTGAATATTTCGTTAACTGTTGCTATGCTCATTTTACATGCAGTGTGTAGCATTTGTCTATTATATCAGTTATGTATTTTTATATAAAACTGTATATTTTGCTGTACGGAGAGATAATGTGATTAACAGTACATTCTTGCACAATTATCTCTCCTGTACACCCAGGCATGCTGGGAAACAGCCTTGCAGGCTAAGTTCCCCACACAGTCCTCTGTAGTAAAACCCCTGCAATGTCATTCAGGAAACCCCTTGCATGGGATCTTGCATAAATACTGTGACCGTGGAATAAAATGACAGTTGACTCCCAGACTATGTGTCGTCTAGTCCTTGGGGAAGAGGGATTACTATTACGCTGCCTGTGTTTTACCTGCTCTATCCGGACTACCAGCGGAGATACTGTGGAGTATACTGCTACTTTGTTACAAGCGCCATTATCATTTACTCTCTAGAAGACTATGTAAAGGGTACAAGACATGAGCTAAATTTGGCAAAAAACGGTTGTAATAATTTAACAGACCAAGATAGGACCTTAGTTGTGTCACATTTTGTGGAGTTGGAGCATCCTGTAATGTCTTGACCTTCTCATCTGTTGTATGTAGTCCATGTTTGTCAATTACATGAGCACAAAATTCAAGACGATACTGCATGAATTGGCATTTATCCAAATTCACCTTCAATCCATATTCCATAAGTCTTTGCAAAACTGCCTCTACATTCTGTTTATGTTCCTCCTCTGATTTACCCGTCACCAACATGTCATCTAACAGGCACTGTGTCCCAGGAATTCCAGCTAACCGCTTGTCCATTGTTCGCTGCCAGACAGCTGGTGCAGGTGAAATGCCAAAAACCATACGGTTATACCTGAATAGCCCCCGATGGGTATTAATCGTAAGTAGTGGTCGAGAATCTGGATGTACAGATGACTGTAGGTATGCATTTTTCAAGTCAATTTGGTGAATTGCTGACCACCTGCCAATGATGCAAAAAGATCATCTACCCTAGGAAGGGGATACTGTGTGTTAAGAGACATGCGGAAATCCCCACAAATCCGTATCTCCCCATTTCATTTTCTTACAGGAACAGTGGGTGAAGCCCATTCTCTTGTGAACCTGGGAGATGATATTCAGCTCCTCTAATCTCTTCAATTCTGCCTCCACTCCAGCTCTTAGAGCAAAAGGCACACTTCTTGCTTTAAAAAATTTTGGTGTTGCTCCTTCCTTTAATTCTAAGGAAACTTGTTGTCCCATTACAGTCCCCAATTGGCCATCAAACACTGGTGCATACTTTTCCTGTAATTCCCTAATCCAGTAAAGTCTGGTTTGATTTTCATTCAACACATTACATGGATACTTATGCACTTGAGGCATCCCGAGAGCCTTTATCCACTCCCTACCAAAAAGTGGATGTCCTCCTTTCTCTAAGATATAGAGAGGTAGTTTCTTCTTACACTTGTTGAATGTAACTGTTACTGTCACACAACCCACTGGTAGTAACATTTCTTTAGAATATGTTTGCAGTCTCGCTGTTGTCTGAATTATTGGACAATGTATTTTAAGGCGTTTCCAGTCTGTCAAAGAAATCACTGATACAGCTGCACCTGTGTCTAAATCCATCGTCAGTTCCTTTCTATTTACAACAACCTGAACTGTGAATGCAGCCAGATTAGAACCTATTTTTTATATTTTTAAATTTCGTACCGGAAATTGTTCATCCGAATCCTCAGAAGACTCCTGCATTTGTACTCTATAGGCATTCTTTGCTCTGTCTCTGAAGTGATTACTGCCTCTATCTGCTGTGGATTTACACACTTTTTGTAGGTGGCCCATTTTACCACATGCATGACACTTGACATCCTTGAATCTGCATGCAGTTGCAACATGTGTAGCAGCTCCGCAGCTATAACATTTGTAATGTGAATGTTCCTGTTTTGAATGTCTCTTTCCCTGTGGTACACTTGGTGCTCTAGCATCTCATTTTAAAACGTCTACCTCTGCCTCCTGTGTTTTGTCCAGTCTGCTGTGTAATAGATTAGCATCCTTAGAGGCTTGTTCTACAATGCTTGCCATGTTCAATGCTTTTTTAAATGTTACATCTTCTTCTGTAAGCAGTCTCCTTAGCACTGTATCACTTGCAATGCCCATTACAAACTGGTCTCGCAGAGCAGTGGGCAGGTAGTCTCCAAAACAGCAGGTGCTGGCGATTTTCCGTAACGCAATGGCATATGATGAAACTGATTCACCAGGCTCTTGTCTTCTTTTATATAATTTAAATCTCTCTGCTATCTCTATTGGTTTTGGTTGGAAATGGCCACTTAACAGAGTAATCAGGCTTGCCAATGGTTTGCAGGCAGGTTTCTCTGGGTGTAAGAGGCTCCCTAGCGTATCATACGTTCTGGCTCCTTTAACTGTTAGGAAAACAGCGACCTGTTTATTGTCAGGAATATCATTAGCTGTGAAATATTGTTTAAGCCTTTCAACCCAAGAGGCCCATAAATAGAGCCAGGATCAAAGTCATTTATAGTACCAATGGCTGCCATGTTAGTTCGGGTTCTACAGCCTCGTCGCCACTGTGATGTTTTGTACAAATCAGTCAATAATTCCTGTATAACGAAGTACTCACTTTATTAATACTTATATAACAGGATCTTCATATTGCTGCCTTGCTACACAGGTTTTCTGCAGCTCCATTTTCAAATCCCTCAAACATTATTCCCCCCCCCAACTGCCAACAGAAACAGGAAGTTAAAACCAAAAGAAAGGAAGTGCATCATTCACAGCCAACAACAGCCCAACTGCCCATACATCACAATACATATACTCACACACTCATACACAGCCCAACAGTCCATACATCACAGGTGTCTGTGTGTGTGTGACATGGTGGGTGGGTGTGTGAACATGCACTTGGTGGGTGAGTGTGTGAACATGCACTTGGTGGGTGGGTGTGTGAACATGCACTTGGTGGGTGGGTGTGTGAACATGCACTTGGTGGGTGGGTGTGTGAACATGCACTTGGTGGGTAGGTGTGTGAACATGCACTTGGTGGGTGGGTGTGTGAACATGCACTTGGTGGGTGGGTGTGTGAACATGCACTTGGTGGGTGGGTGTGTGAACATGCACTTGGTGAGTGGGTGTGTGAACATGCACTTGGTGGGTGGGTGTGTGAACATGCACTTGGTGGGTGGGTGTGTGAACATGCACTTGGTGGGTGGGTGTGTGAACATGCACTTGGTGGGTGGGTGTGTGAACATGCACTTGGTGGGTGGGTGTGTGAACATGCACTTGGTCGGTGGGTGTGTGAACATGCACTTGGTCGGTGGGTGTGTGAACATGCACTTGGTCGGTGGGTGTGTGAACATGCACTTGGTGGGTGGGTGTGTGAACATGCACTTGGTGGGTGGGTGTGTGAACATGCACTTGGTGGGTGGGTGTGTGAACATGCACTTGGTGGGTGGGTGTGTGAACATGAACTTGGTCGGTGGGTGTGTGAACATGCACTTGGTCGGTGGGTGTGTGAACATGCACTTGGTCGGTGGGTGTGTGAACATGCACTTGGTGGGTGTGTGTGTGAACATGCACTTGGTGGGTGGGTGAACATGCACGTGGTGGGTGGGTGGGTGGGTGAACATGCACGTGGTGGGTGGGTGGGTGGGTGAACATGCACGTGGTGGGTGGGTGGGTGTGGATACATGCACGTGGTGGGTGGGTGTTATACCTGGAATGTAGGACACTGCCGTCAGAGACCATGCCGTCAGAGACCATGGCAGCCGTCTTAAGTCAGTCAGTGTGATGCAGTACTGCTAGTGAGGATATTTTACTCTCATGTGCAGCAATAAAGTAAGGTTGTATGAAACTACTGGCCTCATATGTGAAGCAGACAGGATCATAAAAGTGTCGACGAGGATGGGATTATAAAGGCCTGAACTAGAAATATAACAAGGTATTGCAATCGCTACTCACACAGCACCCAGGACATGGCACTGATAGGTACATTGTGCGAGTTTGATGGGGAGCAGAGCTACTGGACTGAATGATTAGAGCAGTATTTCAATTCAAACTCCATACCCCCTGAAAGGTAGGTCGCTGTATTCCTGATAGTGGTGGTAGTTAAAATATAGGACATTGTAAGAAACCTCCTGTTCCCTGATAAACCAGCAAGCAAGATGCTGAGGGAACTGCTAAAACTACTAGAGGATCATTTCCAGCCCAAACTACTGGAAATTGCAAAAAGGTACTGCTTTTACCAACAGCAGCAGCAATCAGGGGGAGATATTAAGGCCTATGTGGTGGCCATTCGTAAACTGGCCTCGACCTGTTCATTTTTGGAGTACCTACCCACAGCTATGAGGGAGAAATTTGTCCTGGGACTGAATAGTGAAACCATTCAAAAGAAACTTCTGACAGAAAAAGCACTTGCCTTTACACAGGCGATTTGCGATTGCATCAGTCATGGAATTGGCTGTCAGGGATACTGAGACACTGAGCGCTCAGGTTCACAAAGGGGTAGAGAGGAGGTCTTTAGAGCAGCAGTCACTACAGCTACGGCCAACTGCAAATACAGATCCTCCCCCCAACCCAAACCAACCTGCTACCAGTGTTGTAATACAGAACATGACTCCAAAACACTGTGGAAAAATGGGCCATCTCAGACGGGTCTGCCACAATAAGAACATACGGGAAAAACAACCACAGTACACTAAGAAGAAAACATACAGGGTAGAGAAACCTATCTCTTCATCTGAGTCAGACAAAGATGAACCATTACACAGATTAACTATACATCGCCTGCACTCTTCAAACCCTCCAATGACCGCAGAAGTAACCATTGAAGGAAAGTCATTAAAGATGGATGTGGATACAGGAGCTGCAGTTTCAGTTATCACACAAAAACAGTGGAAACGACTACACATACAAGCAACTTTCCACCCAACTCCAATCAAGTGACAAACATATTCTGTGATCGTTCTCCACCCAGTTGGTTGTGCAAAGGTACAGGTATTCTACGAAGGTCAGACAAACAGACTACCAGTACATATTTTGAAACATGGAGGACCACCTCTCTTTGGTAGAGACTGGATTGCTCATCTGGGAATGTCAGACATCATCAAGAACCCTTGCAACAACCTTACAGTACCATCAGGACAGAATGATGGATGGTTGAAATCCTTAAAACAGCGTTTTCCCGAGGTTTTTAAACAATTGGGGGAAATCAAAAAATGACTGTGTGAAGCTCAAGCTGAAACCAGATGTCTATCCTGGATTCTTCAAGGCCTGCACAGTACCATTTGCCCTTTGAGCCGGAGTGGAAGTTGACCTCATCCGGCTAGGAAGGTGTCATTTCCAAGGTAGAGCACAGTAAATGGACATCACCTATAGTTCCAGTAAAGAAATCAAATGGGGACTTGCACATCTGCAGGGATTTTCACAAGGTACTGAATACTCAACTGGATGTAGACCAGTATCCTCTACCCCGAGTAGATGACATCTTCGCCTCACTTTCAGGGGGACCGAAGTTCACGAAGATTGACCTCCGACAAGCCTACCTACAGTTTGAGGTCCACCCTTCTTCCTGAAAATACCTTACCATTAACACTCACAACGGTTTGTTTGAATACAACCGTATGGTGTTTGGCATAGCACCTGCACCACCCATCTGGCAGAGGAAGATGGTCTCAAAGTGAACTTAAAAAAATGGAAATTTATGTTGCCACAATTGGAGTTTTGCAACCACCTAGTAGATGCAGAGGGCATACACACAACTGAAGCCAAGGTCGACGCTCTAGTCAAAGCGCCAACCCCAACAAATGTCCAACAACTGCGATCATACCGTTGTCTTCTCAACTACTATAATAAATTTCTCCCAGACCTTGCTCACACGTTGTTCCCACTGCATAAGCTTCTAGAGAAACACTCCATATGGGAATGGTCTTCAGAATGTCAACAAGCTTTTGCGGTCTCCAAACATTAACTGTTGGCCTTACGAATACTTGTACACTATGACCTCCATAAGCCTCTCACTTTGGCTTGCGATGCCTCACCTTATGGTCTGGGTGATTTACTTCCCACCTCCTACCAGATGGCTCTGAGAAACCAGTGGCCTTTGCCTCGAGATCCTTGACAAAGACATAAAGCAACTACTCCCAGATTGACAAAGAGGCACTTGCATTGATATGGGCAATTCGGAAGTTTCACCTTTACCTCTATGGTAGAGAGTTTGCCATATTAACGGATCATAAACCTCTACTTCAAATCTTCAGCACACATAGCAGCCCCTACGGCGAAGGATACAGTTCTGAAAACAGTGCTTTCCTTCACACAAACCGGCTGGCCAGTGACTATTACAGAGGATTACAAATTTTACTACCAGGAGCAAATGGAATTGTCTTATGGGAGAATGAATGATCATTCCAAAGACCCTCCAGAGACATCTTGGACTTACTACATACTGGTCACCCCGGTACCACTCGGCTGAAACAGAAAGCACAAGTTTATGTGTGGTGGCCTAACATAGATACATATTACATATTATAGCCTATGTCAATGCTGGTATAGAGTGTTCAGAAACTGCAAGAGACCCTCCACGAGGATGTATTCAGCCCTGGACTTGGCCCACGGATCCTTGGTTTCGCCTGCACTTGGATTTTGCTGGTCTGATTAAAAGGGCAAACCTTCTTGATTATAATCGACTCCCACTCAAAATGGCCTGAGGTCATTCCAATAACACAGCCGACTACAAAAGCCACGGTTACCATATTATTGCACCTTTTCGCCACATTTGGTTACCCCAGAGAGATTGCCACAGATAATGGGGCCCAATTCACGAGCCATGAATTTCAGAGTTTTGTTACTCCTAATAACATCAAGCACAAGTTAACTACGCCTTACCACATATCTCCCTAAAAGTTAGACTGTTTTATCTTTGCTTGCAGAACAACACCACATGCTACAACTGGTACAACACCAGCTGAGCTTCTGTTAGGCCAAAGGTGTTGGATATTAATAACCATACAAATATGAATACAAGTTATTCATTATGAATCATTAAAAATATGAAAAATTGATGATTCATATATATGGGTCCGACCAAAAATACCCATATCAAGAATTCGTTATGTATATAGCGAGTTTGGATGACGTTTTTACAAGAGTAAATACAATGCAACAATTATTAATAAAATAATAATTAATTTATTGAATATAAAATAAAGATCAAATGATAAGCAAAATAGCATGACAAAAAACAACAAAATCAATAGATGTTAATCATAATTCACATGTATGACTTATAACAGAGGTAAATAAAAATAAACCATGAATTATGCAACTCTGTAGCTGTATCAATATGCATGTAGTATAATTTACTATGCAGTTACGTTTCTGACCACTAGATGGTCATGCATTTTATTTAGATACAACCACACCTACATTGATAATGATTAGTAGTTAAAATAGTTACCTACAAATTACCAGCATATACTCTGCTTAGGGAAAGTAATATTACTAAATCATATAACTCAATGTGGCTATTTCTTAATCTGCCCAGTTAATGACAATGTATGCTTTTCTAATGTAGACTTTAAGAATATGAATCTTAGATAATCTCTGGAGATTAGATACTAGATATTTGGGAAAATAGCTAGACTATAAGAATTTATGGTTCTTGGTAATATAATATCTATAGGATAATCCTCTGGCTTCCTACTGCAGAAAGGATAACAGATAAACACCAGGTAGTGTGTGAGTAGGCATGTAGTGCGTGAGAGTAGGCATATAGTGTGTGTGTGTTTGTGTGTTTGTATGTACTGTGTTTGTGAGCAGGCATGTAGTGTGTGTTTGTGTGTGTGAGTAGGCATGTACTGTGTGTGTGTGTGTGTGTGAGTAGGCATGCACTGTGTGTGTGTATTCCTTCTTGACTCCAAAGTGCAATCCGATTTCTCCTTGGATCAAGAAGCTCTATTATTAATGCTTATTCTATTATTAATAGCCCTGTATGTCCTGCTTTTCTAAGTGTGTGTGTGTGTGTGTGAGTAGGCAAGCAGTGTGTGTTTGTGTGAGAGTAGGCATGTAGTGTGTGTGAGTAGGCATGTGGTGTGTATGAGTAGGCATGTAGTGTGTGTGTGTGTGTGTGTGTGTGTGTGTGAGAGTAGGCATGTACTGTGTGTGTGTGTGTATTCCTTCTTGACTCCAAAGGGCAATCAGATTTCTCCTTGGATCAAGAAGCTCTATTATTAATGCTTATTCTATTATTAATAGCCCTGTATGTCCTGATTTTCTAGAAAAAAAAAAAACACATCGAGATAATTTTTATGAAATCTTTGATCTTCCAGGGGGGTGACCTTTTTGTACATTTCTATAATGAACAGGTTACCGGAGAGCTCTTTATATTTGCCTTGCACATACCGTATTTACCGGCGTATAACACGCACTTTTTCTCCCTGAAAGTAGGGGGGAAATGATGTGTGCGTGTTATACGCCGATCGGTGGCAAAAAGAAAAAAAATCTAAAACTTAACTCGTTCCTGCTCCGTCTCCCGGTGCTCTGAACGTGCGTGGCTGTGAGGGAAGCGTTGTTCGCTCCCCTCCAGCCGCGCGGTCAACAAAGTGTGTTTTTTTTTTTTAAACAAACTTTATTGTTCCGCATATATCCTGGCATATTGGGGGCAATATCCTGGCATATTAAATGGCATATTGGGGGCAAAATCATGGCATATTGGGGGCAATATCCTGGCATATTAAAATGGCATATTGGGGGCAATATCCTGGAATATTAAATGGCATATTGGGGGCAATATCCTGGCATATTGGGGGCAAAATCATGGCATATTGGGGGCAATATCATGGCATAATAAAATGGCATATTGGGGGCAATATCCTGGCATATTAAATGGCATATTGGGGGCAATATCCTGGCATATTAAATGGCATATTGGGGGCAAAATCCTGGCATATTAAATGGCATATTGGGGGCAATATCCTGGCATATTAAATGGCATATTGGGGGCAATATCCTGGCATATTAAAATGGTATATTGGGCTTCAAAGTTCTTTATTTGAAATTTAAGTTTTTTTTCCTGAAATTTCCTTCCTAAAATGAGGTACGTGTTATACGCCGGCGCGTGTTATACGCCGGCGCGTGTTATACGCCGATAAATACGGTATTTAATAATATTATATCCCCTCTGAGATGCCTTTTTCTAATGTATCTAACTTTTTCTAAGTCTCTCTTCATAATGAAGATCCTCCAATCCCCTTATTAATTTTTTCTAGTTCTAGTTCCGTGATATCCTTTTTAAGGACTGGTGTCCAGAATTGTAATGCATATTCAAGGTGAGGTATTCAATACCTCGTTTTATACATGCCAATCTTATTGGTCCTTGCAGCTTCTGACAGACTTTGGCATTGAGAATGGTTGCTGTTACCTATATTTTTTCCTAAATCCTTTTCATTAGTAGTTTTCCCAGGGAAATACCATTTAAATTATATGTTGCTTTTAAATTTTTCCCATAATACATAACTTTATATTTGTCTATATTGAACCTCATTCTGTCCCCCAGTCTGTGCAAATCTTCCTATAAAAAACAAACATCAAGGTTAGTCTTTATTACCTTAGCTAATGTTGTGTCATCAGCAAACACTGAGACATGGCTCTTACCACAACTTGTGAGATCATTAATAAAAAAAATAAGAGGAAGAGGGCCTAAAACAGACCCCTGAGGTACTCCGTGTGACGATACGGAACCCTAGAGCAGCCTTTCCCCTAGGTGTATCGTCTTGAAGGGGAACGTTGTTGAGACCGGGGTCAAGTCAGTGACTAAATCTCCCCGAGGATGCTGGTCTTAGTAGTGGAACTTTGCAAAGTGAGGCTGAAGGGCAGTAGCTGGTAGCATACTGTGAACAAAGCCAGGCAAGCCCAGAGTCCTCGATCCACTGGAGAGGGAGGCAGGTATCAACCCCTCTGCCTCCAAGTGCAGCCTTTACAAAGGCTGCCAAGTAATAAGCTCAATGCTAACATATCCAAAGACTCTGCCACAGGAATGGACACACACCAGTAAATACAGAGTACACTTAATTAAAGTAAAGTGTTCATTGAAGGACATCACTGTATCAACAGGACACTGAATGACTTACATAAAGACAATGGTTAAGGTGACATAATGACAGGGGTTTGCTATTTCAAATAGAATTGCACTACTTGTACTTATTGCCATGTAACTTGAATTAAAAAGAAAAAAACAAAGCATGGACTTTTTCAAAACTCAGGACAAATATTAGAAACTATATAGCTTTATATAGTAGCTTTTGTAGACGATTATACGCTTTTTCAAATAAGTCATAAAATCTTTTTTGTTTTTTAAATTTCACCATATTTTTTTTTTTTTTTAGAAATAAAATTATATATGATATAATATGATCAAAATAATGGTATCAATGGTAAGCCCTTCTTATGCCAATAAAAAAAACAAAATATAATTTGTGTGGATACGGTAACAGAGAATGAAAAAAAATTAAAGCTAAACACAAACACAGGAATGTTAAAACAACCCATGTAACCAAGGGTTAAGACAAAGCCTCTAGAGGCAGTCAGCATGATTACAAAAAAATACTGAATTAGCTAAACATTTAAAGTTAGAATAATGGTTAGGGTTACAATTAAATTAAAATTAGAATAAATTAAGTGTTAGGGTTAAATTTCAGGTTGGGATCAAACGTTCACTGTAGGTGAAAATGGTTATAAAACAAAGAAACACTATTTTTGGTTATTGCCCTATAACTCACAAAAAACATGGAAACAAGCATATTTCTAAACTCAGGAGAAAATTTAGAAACTATTTAGATGGATTTTTTTTTTTTTTTACCAATTTTGTATCAATTATTTTTTAGGTCAAAGTTAGAAAAAGTGTATAGTTTTTTTTTATTTTTCATAATATTGTATGATTTTTATAAGATATGATGAACATAATGGTATCTAACGAAAGTCCTTCTTATGGTGATAAAGACAATATATAATTTGTGTGGTTACAGTATGTGAGAGAGGAAAATTACAGCTAAATAAAAACACCCCAGAAATGTCAAAACAGCTCATGCCACCATCAAGTTCAACGCTTGAAATGCTTGAATTGTTCCACTTAGTTAATAATGCTAATGCTTATTCTTATTGTATTAATAGCCCTGTATGCCATGCTTTTCTAAAAAAAAAAAAAAAAATTATATATGTAGAAAGTCCATTAGGCCTGAATTTGTGGGAAGAGTAAGTCCCCTACTTAAACTCCCAGCCCTTCTCACCTCTGCCGGTTCAGTTGATTGTGTCCAGTCTCCTGCAGTAAGAGGTGTCCAGTGTAATCCTCCGTCCGTTCTTCAGCCCTGCCACCAGCCTTCTTCCCGGCCGCGGTACTTGGCTTCCGGTCACAAGACTGGCACGCTCATGTAAGCTTGTGAGGGAAATAGCGTTCGGCTATTTCCCTCTGTTCGGGCCTAAATCGTAGGGGTAGGCTCCCTTTTTTCTATCACAATACCAATTTACGTATACTTACCTGTTCGTGCATTTCCGCGTTCGCGCCACTAAACTGGAAGAACGCTCGATACTTACGTTTCATGGGGGCTTTCGCACGATCTAAACTGCCGAACTACGTACGAGCATAACTCTAAGGCTAATCGTTTCAATCCTGTTTTACCGTTCGGTCATACGCACGAACCATGTACTTATTACTTACCCGTTCGGGTATTTTAAACAAATTGTGTAAAACCTGTTCACCCCTTGCTAACTTACCTAATTCATGCTATTGCTATTCGTGCGGGAGTAAACGAACGCACATTATACTTACCCTAAGCAGGTCCCTCGTTCGGCTAAAACTACCGATCCCCGTTCAGTATAATACAAACATTTCGTGCACACGAATTCATTTTATTACATATACTGTCTGTTCGGTTATTTAACTGTTTGTACTACCTGTAGGAGTAGGAGTTATTAAATACATTTAAAAACTACAACCATTTATCACCTAAACTGTGTTTTCCGGTTAACTATGTCCAAAATAAAAAATCATAGCCACTGTATCTTAGTAATCAGTGCTTTTTCCTACACCCATGTGGTTAGTAATTTATGTTTTACGTTCATTTATCAATTAAAATAAATTCCTCCTGACACCAAACAAAAGGGCAGAATTCTAGGAATTCACAACAACCCTGTTCAAACACAACATACTGTGGCAGGTTGGCCAGTGCTTGGGTTATAAACAACAGAAACAGTCCTTTCTTCCAAGCTGAGGAAAGCTTTATTTAGCAAGCCGGCCCCAATTGAGCCACAGTAAAACAAAACAGCAAAACAAACTCCTACTCCACACTGGAGACTAACTAACATAGAATACCCTTTCTATGCTACTGGGCAGCTAAGCTGACTCCAGCAGTTTAACAAATACAAATTAAAGGCTTTGCAAAAATACCGTTTTTTCTTCCTGCACAGTTTCAGCAGTCTCTTTGACTCTCAGTCTCTCTGCCTCCACCCAGCTCTTCACAGGAGAGTGATTACCCTATCCTGATGGGTTATTTAGCTCCCTAATTGATGTACTAGAGCAACCTGATTATTAACCCCATCTAGTCAGGGAACACTGAAAGTGCCATTCTGGGGCTAATATAGCAGTGTTCCCTCACACTGCCACAATACATATATTATTATTAACACGATCTCCTAGGATAATACTGGTAAAACCCCTAAAATTTTATTTTAATTTACTACGTTTTCTCCTTAAATTTATGCAGTCATTAATCCTGCCCCTGTCACTTTTCTTTGGCTCCACAGATTGCCTCGGTTTCTCTTATTTCTGCTTAAAGTTAGCAAATTCAAGGTCTTGTATTTACAAACCCAGGTATAGTATTTACTCACCATGGTTTCAACCATGTCCATGCCTCAATACTGCATGCACTCTAAACTTATCACAGTAAAAATTGGTTATATTAGCATACTGTTACAGCATTCGCTTATTAAATATTTACTGGGTTTAATCCATAGCTCCAGAATTATTCTAGGCCTCCACAGTTTCTATGCAAGAACACCAGTTACGCTCATCCTAGTACCCGTATAACAAATCAAGGTATATTTCTCTACTCATTACAGGACCTTTTTCATACAAGAACTAACGCGGTCTCGATTCATTACGACTAACTCAAGGTCCTACGTCCTTGGTGTGTTAAATTCTCTACATTTTTCTTACCCAGGAATACGGTCATACTGCCATCAGGCAAGAAATTACCAAACCTACCTAACCCGGTACTCAGCCACATTACCAGGTACTTACGTCCTTATTCGTTACGGCTCTCACTACCCCAAGGCCTCAATCGGCCTCTCTCTATAACGTAAATTCGCCTCAGTCTTAGACTAACCATTCAGATCCCTCACATCGCGCCTCTAACAGCCAACCCTTACCACAAATCATACGCCACCACGTTACGCATATATACATCAACAACCATTCAATCTTTAGTATTCAAGTGAACTGGCTTGCAGGGTCTAGGCTACCGCCCTAGCTCACCCTATTAAAAAAAAAAATCCGGTCCAGCGAGGCCATCTCCCACCTCAACATGGAGGTACGGCCCCACGCCCAAATCATAGTTATATGCCTCGCCTGCCCTACTACAGGGCTGTAGTCAGGGCCTCACCTGTCACGGCCACACGTTTTGAATCTCTTTACAGTCACATAGAGGCCAACACCCTGCCACCACGTCTGTGGCCACGATTTCTCCAAGCCAAATCATAGGTAGAGCCTCTCACCGCCACTTGGCATTAGCAGGGCCTCACCTATCAAACATTCACAGTTAAGTTTTTCGCTTCGGCATTAGCATTACAGTCCAGTTCATAAAATACCCCCCTCATATCCCTCCCGGTTCCCCTACTCACCTTCTAATATCTCATTCACTGAATCATTTTTAGAATGTCTCAAGAACCAGCCCTCATCGAAGAGTTGCCCGAGGAGATCCCATTTACGCCCATCAGACCAGAGTCTCCATGCGAATCTCTCACCCCCTCAACTCCCACGTCCTTGAGAGCATGGATTATCCCTAAAATTACAGCCGAACTTAGGCTAAGGGGAATCCCCTTTCCAGCTACGGCTAGAAAGGCGGAACTCTACAGACTGCTCACCTACCAAGCCCCTGAACCTAGGCCAGGCACTAGCTCTCAAGGACAGCCACCAAGCACTGGCACGGCCACCCAGGATACCCTAGCAGAAATCTTGGCCAACTTACAGACTTAAAATAACAGGCTATCTAAGGTGGAGAGCGCCATCGCCTCCCCAGGTAATACCCCAGGCCTCCCAGTCGCCACCCCGGCAGTCCCTGCTGTACCACCATGCCCCCCCATACTCCCTTCTCCAGCACCAGCCACAGCTATTTCTCCTTTCGATTCACCAGCTCACTCCGTCCCAGACTCCATCAGGAAAGAAATCCTAGATGGGAAGGACGTGTGTCTGGTGTCTCTGCTTATAGCATCCCAAGACATACAGGGCATACAATTACGGGGACATCTCAGTGGTGCTTAAGACTAGAGACCCCAGACTCAACAAAAAACTTACCATACCTCAGTTCGTGATTGCCTTTGGGATATACCGTGATGTCATCTGCACGGTGTATCCCCACGGAAGAGAAGAGCTAGACCTCTACCTCCACAAGGTGGTGGATTTAGGCATCAAGTACGGGGGCTCCTCTTTTACGACTATCATAAGTCGGTATCAGCGAAGGCGGCGACCCATCTGAAACAGTTCAATGTCAGAATTAACTGGTGTCAGATGGACACAGAACTATTCTGTCGCCACTTCGCTGGTCTCAGGCCCCCGTCTTGCGCCGTATGTAACTCTACATCTCATACGGCTGACTTATGTCCTTCAGAAGCCTATCCCACCACCTCCACTCCCACCCCTAATCCCACTTTCACCCCTCACAACAAATCAGCGGGCGGTCTACGTGATACGCTGGGTAGGCCCATCTCCTTCCTAGGTAAAGCTCAGGTGTGCAATAATTTCAACGCAGGCTCCTGCAGTTTCAGCGCCTGTAGATTGTTGCACATCTGTTCTATATGCTTTAGGGCACATACCAAGACCATGTGCCCGGCCAGGTTGTCCCCTAACAAATGACTAACCGGCATCAATGTCGACAACCTGTTTTTTTACCTAAGGACACACCCTAGCAGGCATTTGGTGGAATATCTGACCACTGGATTCACGCAGGGTTTTTTCACGGGTATCATAGCCATCCCCACGGGCACACTGGAATGTCCCAATTTATTGTCAGCATGCCAAGATCCAATCTCCACAGATATTCTCCTTTCCTCAGAAATTACCAACGGTTTCATGATCGGCCCCTTCACCTATTCACCGTTTTCCTCCTGGCGCACTAACCCCATTGTTGTCACAGTACACAAATATTCTAATAAAAACTGTCTAATTATTGATTTATCGGCACCGCACTCCTCTTTTGTTCCCAGCATAAACGCACTCATACCTGCAGACGAATTCTCACTTCAGTATGTAACAATTGACGACGCCATAGAATCCATTATCTCATCTGGTAGTCGCCCCTGGCTCAGCAAAACGGACATCACAAACGCTTTCAAATTACTACCCATGCACCCAGTTTCTTTGGACCCCCACGCAAAGGCCGACTTAGCTATGTGGGGGATGTTTTTGGCAGATTGGAAACGGTATCTCCATGTTTATCCCCCCTCTCTCCACTTGTTCACCCATCATCCACACAGACGCTGCAGCCAACTCTGGTTTCACAGCCATCTTCGGGAACCACTGGTTCAGGGGTCACTGGCCCACTGAGACGGATGCCTTGCCAGGATTCTGGGAGACCTCAGCCCTATTCGAAATTTATCCCATCATGGCGGCCGCACACACCTGGGGTCATCTCTGGTCCGGCAAGGCAGTAAAATGCTATTCTGATAACTCAGCGGCTTGCAAAATCATAAACAAGGGGCGCTCATCGTGCCTTACCATCATGCGGCTGATTCGCAAGCTGACCTGGCTGGCAGCAACCGTCCAGTTTCATATAGTTTGTTTTCACATCCCGGGCACCCACAACACGGCCGCTGAAGCTCTTTCTCGCTCTCAATTCCAGGTATTCTTCCAGGCACTCCCTACGGCTCACCACCAGCCATCCAGGACGCCGCAATTTCACAAACTAATTCTGGATTAAGCACACTTATGCGCCACGCTAGGACTCTCACTGACCAAGCACTATCACCCAACACTGCTATCTCATACAATAGGGCACTTACCATTTTTAACAAATTCACTGCAGATTTCGGTTTACAAGGCGACTTCTCTACACAAACCATGGTGGCTTTTGCCTCTTTCTGCCATTTACATCTCAAACTTTCCCACAACACCATTAAACTTTACCTCACCGGAGTTCAGCACCATAGCCTCACCAATTTTCCTAACAACACCCCTTTCTTGTCATCATATCCCATTAAAAAGGTCTTTGGTTCCACTCACCACCACAAGACTACCTATAGGTGGGCCTATCTTTAGATCACTTAGCAATCTCCTTGACGAATCCCTGTTCGATCCCAACACAAACCAGGTAATTAAATCCACTATTTATCTTGCTTTCTACGGTTTTCTCAGACACAAAGAGTTCACCGTTGTTTGTCAAGGAGATATCACGCGTAGCCTAAATACTTCACACCTCACTAAGGTGGAGGATCACTACCTACTTACGATCCCATCAACTAAGACTAATCACTCTCAACACCCCACCATAATTCCTCTTTTCCCTACCGATAATGCCTGGTGTCCGGTCAAGGCGCTAGATCACCTACGGTCAACCCATCACGTGCACTTACCAGCCTCTCCACTCTTATCACTACAAGGGCACCCGCTCACCACGGCTAAATTCACGGCACACGTCAGAACACTACTATCCAAACTGAGTGGCAATCCGGCTTCATTTTCCGGGCACTCATTCCGCATAGGAGCCGCTTCATCAGCCTCTAGCACAAACACCCCGGTCCACATCATCAAGAGACTGGGTCGTTGGAAATCCTCCATATATCATACATATATACCACGACCAGAGAAAGAACTTCGTCAAGCTTTCAGGAACTTGGTTATGTAAAAAAAAAAAGGCAATAAAGTGTGTATTTTCTCGAACTTCTCTTTTGCCCTCTTTTATTTACAGGCCCACTCGTACGTTGGTTTCGGCACACCACAACCAACTTTGCCCTTTCAGATACTATCCATTACGTATTAAATTCAGAGCACAAGTAGAAAGGCCATTAGGCCTGAATTTGTGGGAGGAGTAAGTCCCCTACTTAAACTCCCAGCCCCTTCTCACCTCTGCCGGTTCAGTCGATTGTCCCCACCCACCTACACCCTGTTATCATTACATTCTCCTTGGTGGGCCCTCTTTTTTTTTTTTACAGGCCCACTCGTACGTTGGTTTTGGCATACCACAACCAACTTTGCCCTTTCAGATACTATCCATTACGTATTAAATTCCGAGCACAAATATATATATACACACACACACACACACGGACCCTTTTTGAAAGCATCTACTATATTTGATAGCACCACCTTGGCAGTGAGTTCCATATCTTTATTGTCCTTAACATAAAGAATCCCTTCCTTTGTTTTTTATTAACCCCTTAAGGACAGATGACGTGCCAGGCACGTCACGGCAAATCGTGGACTTGCCGACAGGTGACGTGCCTAGCACGTCATGCACTAAATTGAGTAAAGAAAGCGACCATGCCTAGGTAGAGGCATTGTGCAACACCCCCCAAATGTGCAGGGGCGCGCTACGATCACTCCACGGAGTGATCGTAGCAGCCATTTAAAAATGGTTGCGCCCACTGCACACGTGCTTAGAAAGCGAACGATCGTTCGCTTTCTAAGCATCTCCGGGGTTGTTAAAGTGCCTCGCTAGCGAGGCACTTAACAACACCATGCTGCTCCCCAGAGCCGATGGTGGTCGCTCTCCTGAGCGACCCCATCGGCTCAGTAGAAGGGAACGCTGCCTGTACAGGCAGTGCTTCCCTTCTAATGGCAAGAGCATCGGAAGTGAAAGTATTTCACTTCCGATGCTCTAGGGGGAGCCAATCGATGCCGGCACAACAGATCTATGTGATCTGTGTGCAGGCATGTATGGTAAGTGCTCTGATGAGCACTTACCATACAGTCAAAGGCAATATTAGCAAATATTGCCTTTGACAAGTATTGATCTGCCTCCCTCACCTTACTAGTTTTAGTAAGGGAGAGAGACAGATCAGATAAAGTAAAAAAATAAAATAATAAAAAAAATATTTAATAAAATTTTAAACACCAAGGGCTTTTATAAAAGCCATTTAACCCCTTCCCTGCCATTGATCGCTGTGTACGCAGTGATCATACACAGCAGCACAGTGCATTTTTTAGGGGTTAATTTTTTTTACTGTAATTCATTACAGTAAAAAAAAAAAGCTCTTAAGAGAGATTAACCCCTTTCTTGCTGTAGATCACTGCCTAAGCAGTGATCTGACGTAAATGCAGCAATGCATTTTAAAAAAATGTTTTACTTTTTTATTACACCCGTCACGTGTTAATTATACCCGCTAGGGGACTAAAAAAAATTTTTTTTAGCTGTCTGACCGCATGTATAGCGATCAGTAACAGCTGATAAGTGACAAAGGCGGGTTTGCGTTTGCTCAGATGAGCATCACCATTCGTCTGGTTAGATCAATATTTGTAAATATTTGATCTGACCCGTGTAGATCTGCCTCCCTCTCACTTGAGTTTTAGTGAGGGAGGGAGACAGAGCTGTATAATGTAAGTTTTTAATTATAATATATTTAATAGAATTGAGACCCAAAGGCTTTTATAAAAGCCGTTTCCAGTATTTAACCCCTTCCCTGCAATTGATCGCTGTGTACGCAGTGATCTTACACAGCAGCACATTTTTTGCTGTCTGTGCATTTTTTTAGGGGTTATTTTTTTTACTTTGATTTATTACAGTATATCAAAGGCTCTTTTAGGAGCTATTAACACCTTCTTTGCCGTATATCACTTCCTAAGCAGCACATATGGTCACTGCCTAAGCAGTGCATATGGTCACTGCCTAAGCAGCGCATATGGAGCAATCTAGTCGCAGAAGGATTTTTTTTTGCTATCAGCATTTTTTTTGTCAGACTCGCTAGGGGTTAATTATACCTACTAGGGGATTACGTGTATTCCTTTTGAAGCTGTCTGAATGCGTGTATCAGTAACAGCTGATCAGTGGCAAAGGTGAAAATCAAAAAGCGCACCTCTCAAATGTAGCCTTTCAACACCCAACAAAGCTGACAAAGCTATGCATGGGTGGTATCCCTGTGCTCGGGAGATATTGCTGAACATATATTGTGGTATTGTTTGTCAGTGACACATACCGAAATATGTGAATTTGTGTCTAAAGTACAATGTATGTGGGAAAAAATACACAATAAAATGACTACCACAAACTTTGACAAAGGCTGGTGGTAGAATTGGTGCATGGAAAGTGTTAAAATAACACCATCTAAAATAGCCTAGGGTGTCTACTTTTACAAAATATATACTTTTTGGGGTAAAATACACTGTCCTACTTTAAAAAAAAGTCCCAAATGCAAAATGGGCTCAGGCTGACTACACGTCAAAATTCCAAGTTGAAAATGCACACCTTCACAATGTGGCCCTTTTAGCCCCCAAACAACCCAACAAACCTATGCATGGGTGGTATCCCTGTACTCAGGAGATGTTGTTGAACACATATTGGGTTATTGTTTGGCAGTGACACATACCAAAATCTGTGTATTTATGTCTAAAATACAATATTTGTGAAAAAAAAACACACAAAAATTACTACCACAAACTTTGACAAAGGCTGGTGGTAGAATTAGTGCATGGAAAGTGTTAAAATACCATCATTTGAGATAGCCTAGAGTGTCTACTTTTAAAAAATATATGGGTTGATGTGGTAAAATACACTGGCTGGTTTCAAATATGTCCCAAATGGGACATGGGTGCAGGCGGTCTGCATGTCAAAATTTCAAGTTGGAAAACAAAAAACTGCACCTCACAAATTTGGCATTTTAGCCCCCAAACAACCCAACAAACCTATGCATGGGTGGTATCCCTGTACTCAGGAGAAATAGTAGAATCTATTTAGCATGTTTTTTCGTTCGCTATTGTCGATGAGGAGAAGTTATTTCAAATAAAAATCAGGAAATTTGTGTATTTTTTTATTTTTTTTACCATATTTTTTTAATAATATGATAAGATATGATCAAAAATATGGCATCCATAGAAAGCCCTTCTTGTCCCGATAAAAACAATATATAATATGTGTGGGTACAGCAAATGACGAAGAAGAAAATTACTGCTAAACACAAACAGCACAGAAATGTTAAAATAGGCATTGTCCAGAAAGGACAAAAATGTTTCAAAGGCTCTGTCCTTAAGGGGTTAAATCTTTGCTCTTTCAGTCTGAGAGGATTTTATTATGAATTTACAAAAAACACAAAAGTCCATTTTCTCAATTCTCCCCAAAATATCTGACCACAAACAACATAAAAAACATAGAATTCAGGCATAGACTGCAACCAGTGAGAACCCAAAAAGAGAACCTGTATCGTTATTACTTTGCATAAAGAATTGTTGAATCTATTACCTTTATAAACTCTGCCAGTTAGGTCATTTTAATCAGGGGGCTAGTATTTCCTTGTCGTACCTCTCTAATCCAATCAGTCCACTGTAATGGTAGGTGAATATTATTAAATGCTCAATATCTAAATCAATACCAGATAAAGTATTGTCTGATATCAATAGCCTTAAAAATATGAACACGCGTTATTAATTATGAATCATTAAAAAAAATGAAAATTTGATGATTCATTTATATGGGTCCGACCAAAAATACCCATATAAAAAATGTGTTATTTATATAGAGCGTTTGCATGACGTTTTTACAAAAGTAAATACAATGCAGCAATTATGAATAAAATAATGTATTGAATAAAAATAAGATCAAACGATAAGCAAAATAGCGTAACAACAAAATACAATATCAATAGACAATCATAATTCACATGGATGACTCATAACATGTAAATAGAACAAAACATGAATTATGCAGCTCTGTACCTGGATCAACATGCATGTAGTATAATTTACTATGCTGTTACGTTTCTGACCAATAGATGGACATGCATTTTATTTAGATACAACCACGCCTACATTCATAATGATTAGTAGTTAAAATAGTTAATGAAAGTACACCATAATTACCTACAAATTACCAGCATATACTCTGCGTAGGTAAGGTAATATTACTAAATCATATAACTACTCAAGGTGGCTATTTCTTAATCTGCCTGGTAAATGACAAATGTATGTATTCTAGCTTAGACTAAGAATGAGAATCTTAGATAATCTCTGGAGATTAGATATTACATATTTGGGTAAATAGCTAGACTATAAGAATTTATGGTTCTTGGTAATATCTATAGGATATTCCTCTGGCTTCCTTCTGCAGAAAGGATGACAGATAAACACCAGGCTAAAACATATAGATCTCAGAAATTGTGGGATTTAAGTTTAATTTACCCAAATATATATGCTAATTACATCCATAAAAATTGAGATTATGCTAAAAACAAATTACCACATTTATACATTATCGGCAGAGGTTTGTTTGCAGTTGAGACTCCTTCCGTTGAAGAATTGAGTGATGGGAGTTACTCCTGGGACTTAGCTCAATACTCTGTGTATGGAGACGTCTATTTTTATAGTGAACATGTGCTATTAAAAGCCCCATATTCCTGAGTTCTCCCCAGAAGGAGAGAGACTCAGCCCTTTTCTAAAAGATTCCCATCTCTCACCCCACTAGTGACAGCTCTCCCAAAAACAGTCCCCTCAGGTCTGTCCTCTACACCTCCAGTATCCGCTTATCAACCAAACCTTATCTCAAACTCACACCCTGTTCCCTGTAACTTCTAGCCAATAGAAAATGAATGGGTGTGTTTAAGTTAAATGAGATGATGTCATGATTTATAGCTATACCTGGATTGTGAGTATAATGTGAGAAAATATATATGTTGAAATATAGAAGTGTTAATACAATTTCAAATTGGAGTAAATATTCTTATCAATATTCTTATCATTCCACATGATTAAAACTCATAATACCATTTATACCACACTAATAAAGCAATAAAAACTATATTCTAATTAATAGGTATGATTAATTATACTTTACATATTTATTAGAGAAGATGTGATATAATTATATAAATTTTTTTTTTTATTAAGACACTCAGTACAGTTTGAACAGTCGTGTAGGTTATTGATATATCTCATCATCGTGTCTTTATTTTAATAATCCATCTTTATTAATATCAAAACATTTAAAACCGGACTAGGGAAGAGAAAGGAAATTTACAGAACAAAGGAGAGAAATATATGTATCGTTTAGAGAGGATCTCAAATTAGTACCACTCGGGTCTTTATTCCAGTTAAACTTGGTGGCCATAGGCTAACTGTTCTTTATTATTTCCTTCCTCCGTAGAATATATATATAGTGTGTTTAACTATTCCAAGAAGACAGATAAACATAAAGCATTCACACACAACATTCATCACATATCTGTCTGGACTACTGTCTGGATAGGACAGAGGAGGGGATGACGGAGGCCGACACTGTATCCTAGTTTTTAAGCCGCATTTATCTAATGGGGGGTTTATTTTTTAACCTTTATATGATTCTAATCTATTTAGAGATTACTATATCGCAGGGGGACATTCATGCAACGTCCGGGAGGCTCACAGAGGGAGGTTAAGGCATGGGATCTTGCAAAGAATACTCAAACCATCTTTCCCATATTTGCTGATAGTTCTCTGACCTCCCACTCCCTTCTCTATTCTGTGAAAAGTATCTCTCTGCCCTAGCTTGGAAATCTATCTGTGATTTGATCTCCAGCCATGTAGGGGTTTCAACTCTTCTCCAATACCGAGCGATGCTGATCTTAAAACCTGACAGGATGCTAATCCAGAGCACCCTTCTGTATGGGTCTTGCTCCGGAATTCCTAGATGAAACAAGAAGGATTGTGGAGTGAGTTCGGTAGTATTAGGGGAGACCCAGATAAGTATGTCTAGAATCTTTTGTCTGATTGCCTCTAGACCCATACAGTCCCACCAGATATGAAATTGCGATCCGATTGCTCTTTGGCAACGCCAGCACAAATCATCTACGTTTGTGTCAAACTTTGCCAAACGACTGGGGACTAGGTACCATCTATGTGCAAGCTTGTAATATTGTTCATGCATGTTGATACAGTGGACTGCTTTTATTATCTCTTGCCAGGCTTTAAACCAATCTAGGAGAGGGAAGGTTTTTCCCAACTCTCTCTCCCATTGGGATGTTGCCAGAGATCTCTCGATCGTCACCCCCTTATCGAGAAACCTCCGGCATCTCGTAACCAGGTTTCTTTTCCCCGTTGTAGTCACAAAAAGATCCCATTCTGTGGGATATGCTGGTGCACACTCTCTGAAAAATGAATTTAATCTCATATAATTAAAGAGCTCGGACCGCGGGAGATTGAAAGTGGTTACTAAGGTTTCAAAGGAGATCCTATTCTCACCTATATATAGGTCCTCAATTTTATTTATACCTGCCCTTAACCAATTATGTAATGAGATGTCTGGTATACACATTGAAATAACCTGGAGTGGAGCTATTCTTGAAAGGTCATCTTTAAACTTCAATTGTTTTTTTAATTTATAATAAGATGTCATCCCCTCTTTCACCGACTTAAGGGTAAGGTCAAAATTTCTATAAAACCTCTGTGGGACCCAGATCAGGAGGGCTGGATCTCGATCCTCGCATAGAGTCTTTTCCAGACTATACCAGCCAGCTTTATATTTTTGATTCCTCCAAGCCAACACGTGTGACATTTGGCATGCGTCATGGATTATTCGCAGGTCTGGGTAGCCCAAGCCATCGGATTGTAAGCTATGTTTTAAGATTAGGCTTGGAATACGAGGCTTTCTAGCGGCCCAAACAAACTTGGAGAAAAGGAGGTCAAACTCTCTGAGAATATTATTCGGTACTCTGTAAGGGATAGTTCTAAACAGGTAAATTATTTTCGGAATCAGATACGATTTTAGAATATTAATTCGTCCCATCCATGAGGACTCTATCGCTGCCCATTGCTTAGTAAGTTTTTGAAGATTAGTTAGTAACATATTATAATTCACCGGGATAATCCTCTCTATCTGCTGGACAATCTTAATTCCTAGATAGTCTATCGTATACCTTGCTCCCTCCTTTCCTCCAAGCCTGCACAGTACTTGGCTGTTTAAATTCTGAAGGTAAAAGGGGATATATTGTGTTTTTGAGAGGTTAACCTTATAGTTAGAATATGTTCCGTATGTATCCAAGGCCTCAAGAAGAGCCGGGATTGATATTTGGGGGGATGTCAGTGTCAATATGATATCATCTGCATAGAGGGTAATGAGGTGTTCCTCTGTTCCAATCAAGACTCCCTTGACCTCTTGTGACTTCCTAAGAAGTTGGGCCAGAGGTTCAATAGTCAATGCATATAGAAGAGGTGCCAGGGGGCAGCCCTGTCTAGTCCCATTTTGGATACTTAAAAAATCGGAAGCCAGGAAAGGACCCCTAATCCGAGCCCTGGGGTTCACATACAGAGACATCACCTGTTCTTGAAAGCGGCCTGTTAACCCGAAGGCCTTAAGGGTTGCCGACAGGAATCCCCAATCCACTCTGTCAAAAGCCTTCTCTGCGTTGAGAGCGACTATGACAGAGGGGATCTTTCTCAGGTGTATCAACTATATCAAGAACCCTCCTGGTGTTCTCCAGACCTTCTCTTGCAGGCATAAAGCCAGCCTGATCAGGGTGTATTAGATCATGCATTACCCCTTTTAATCTGGTTGCTAGTATTTTAGAGAATATCTTCACGTCTACGTTGATCAAAGATATCGGTCTGTAATTCGTCACGGGTTCTGGGTCCTTTCCTGGCTTCAGGATTGGTGCGTTAGAGGCCTCCATCATTTCGTCTGGAAAACCTCCACTTGACCCGATTTACGTTAAACAATCTCACTAGAATAGGGGATATTACTGGTTCCAACAGCTGATAAAAAAGTGTCGGAAACCCATCCGGGCCCGGAGCTTTACCTATCTTCATCTGTTTGATAGTTTTGGCTACCTCTTCCTGTGTAAACGGTTGACTAATGATGTTCAGTTTGTCTTTGGATATTCGAGGGAGATCTAGAGAGCCTAAAAATCTCTCCAGGTCGTCCCTTGAGGTTTTGGGCCGGGGGAGATTGTATAGTAATTGATAGTATGATTTAAAGGCAGCCGCAATATGTTCTGGCGCTATATTCGTCTTACCATCTTTCACAATCTTTTTAATTCTATATCTAATAGTTCTTTCCCAACTCTATTGTTGGTATAATACCATTTGCTTCTCAGTCTTGACAAGGCTAAATCGGCTCTGGCACTGATTTCTTTCTTGATCTTATGTTGCGTCACCTTAATTGCTCCTGCCAGTTGTACATTAGGATCTAGTTTGTTTTTACGTTCTAAGATGGCTAACATAGCGTGTAATTCGGCTAAATCTTTCCCCTTTTGTTTCTTTGCCCAAGCACCCTCTCTGATTAGGTGACCTCTTAGTACACATTTCATAGTGCACCAGAGATTCTGCACTGTTGTTTCCCCGTTATCATTAATTTCGATAAAGGAATTGGTTTGCTTGATCAGTTCCTCTCTACTTCTCTGTGAGGAGAGTAGTGTCTCATTTAACCTCCAAGAATTACGTATTTTATAGCCCGGCTTATCTTTAATTATCAAACATACTGGTGCGTGATCTGACCAGGAGATATTCCCCATAATGGAGCTGAGACAGCTACTCAAAGAGGGGCCTGGTACTAAGAAATAATCTATCCTAGAGTAGGACTGGTGGACGAGCGAATAAAAAGAATAATCCCTCTCTACCGGATGGTGCGCCCTCCATACATCATAGAGATTATTCCGGAAGAGACAAGCAGAAAAAGCCTCAGCTCTTTTTCTCCTGCGGTTCACCTGTCTTCCAATCCTAGATGTTTGACAATCTAGATCTGAGTTGGCTATTGCGTTCAAGTCCCCTCCAATTATCTGGAAGCCCCTTGAGACCTCCTCGATACGCTCCAATGAGGTCTTCATGAATCTTATTGTTCCGTTAGACGGAGCATACAGATTAATCAATGTATACAGGACATCATTAATTTTACACACTAATATCACTCTCCTTGCCTCAGCATCTGTTTCATGATATAGGTGTTCAAATTTAATTTTGGCCGACACTATAATTGCCACTCCCCTCTTTTTTTTTGTCGATAGGGAGGATGTATAGACCCAGGGATATCTAGAATATTTCCATAGCTTTGTCTGGTCCTGCCTCCAGTGAGTCTCCTGTACAAATACAATATCTATGTTCTCCTTAATTATCGAGTCATATAGATAAGATCTCTTATATGGTGAGTTCAAACCCTGCAAATTAATTGTCATTAATTTAATGGGCATCTCGGCCCATGTTATCCAGATTCGTACCCCCTCTCTGTTCGACCGCCGCCATTACCCTCCCCCTCCCCAAGAACAACAGGCCAGACCCAAGCACTCTTCCACACACAGACATCGCATACGCATTCACACCTATCGGAAATTTCATCTCCGAACAGTGTGCACAAAAACTCCCTATGACCATTAGGGAGCTCAGGGAGCTAGGGGGCGTAAGTCCTCCGGGAGAGAGTAGCTTCATAAGCTTCAGCTCGGGTAGGATAGTAATCATTAGCTTGTATCATACTCAATTAGCACTCAGGGGTAACTCCCCATAGGGCAGTGGGCAGAGGGAGGGAAAGGAAGAGGAGAGAAGCGGAAAAAAAAAACCCATCTGTTTATCTAAAGTGCTGCTATACGAATAAACCAGCCAGTTATAATCATGCTTTGTATAGTTAAAAATCTCCTTCTTCAATCTAAGAGAACCCAAAAAACAAAGGGGGATGAGAGCTAGTATTAGTTTCATCGTTCTTTCGCTCTTTCCCACCTCTTATTAACTATACTTCTAAATTTTAAACTTCTATAACTTTATAATTTGCGTACATCCTATAATTTATGTTTCTATTTGTTCACTTCTACCGCTATGTTTATATCAAGGGTGTACGTTATAATGTGATCTATTTGACAAATTTTCTAATCGTTGTGCTCTTCAAACAGGGTATAGCTACATTGGTAAACTTTAAGTGTTCTGATTGGCCTATAGGGGGGCCCTTATTCAAAATTGCTTTTGTGTACGTATATTTAAAAATCTCAAAGTGCTAGTCCTTTGCCTACCTTAATCAAAAATGAACCTAGTGTGCAATCATTCTGTCCCCAGTGTATTATAAATTTATATATTCTAAGCTAAACTTTTTGTATATTTTTATTGGGCTATAAAGCCCATCTCAAATATTTCTTGTGTATATAGAAACCTTAAATCCTCTATGTAATCGATATTTTTAATATTCTAATTAGATTGGACCGAGTGCAAGGCATTCAATCATCATTGTTTCAGTGTTTAGTGCAATTATACCTAAAGTGTGTTGAAAGAGGGAAGGAAAAAAAAAAAAAAACCCAACTCCCCATTTATCTATCCTATCTTATTGGATAATCTCAGAGGCTCATCAGGCCCCACAAAATCAGCTTATCTTTTTCTTGCTGGGCATCATAACACCAGTATGTTTTTTCCCTGTAAAATATTCTAAGTTTGGTGGGGAATCCCCAAGAGTAGGTAATATTATGCTCTCTTAAGCGCAGTGTAATATCTGAGAATTTCCTCCTAGACAATCTTGTGGTGAGAGAGAGGTCCGCAAAAAAAGTTAGGTGGGCAAATTTTGTCGCCTTTGCCGGGTCTTTCCTATATTCTCTCATTAATGCCTCTTTAATCTTAAAACTATTAAAGCAAACTATTACATCTCGAACAGTATTTTCCTTTATCAGGTTAAGTGGTTTGGGTAACCGGTGTGCTCGTTCTATAGGGGTCAAGCCCAAAAGCGCTGAATCTATGTATAGTGACAGGAGCTCCATGATATAGGTATCTAGATCAGTGATATCTTCCGGTATTCCTCTTATTTTTACATTGACTCGTCTGGATCTGTCCTCTAAGTCTGCGATCTTGAGGTCCAGGCGATTAATTGTTTGAGTGGAGGACTCATTTTGTGCTTGTAAATCCTTAATTTTAAGATGTAAAGAGTCAATCTCTGTAGACTGTATTTTTAATGAGGCTTTAATCTGCGCAAATTCTTCCCTATTATCCAAGACCATTTTATCGAGATCAGATTTGATCTTCTGATAGAAAGTATCAAAGGCAGAATTCAGGTTTGACTGTGTTATGTATCCCATAGAATCAGGGGGAGGGGGGTCCAAGCTACTCATTGGTGGACTTATCCCCGGAGCCGTGGAAACCTTTGAGGGGGCTTTAGGCGAGTAATATGAATCCATTAAAATCGATTTATTGGGCTTGTTTAGATTCTTCTGTTTCTCGCCCTTATCATGCTTTTTAATGCTTAGAACTTTTCCGTTCTCCTTTCTCTTCTCTCACCACCCAATATTACAATATTGTATCAGGGAAGGGGGCTAGGCTTAAGCCGCATAGGGGTAGTAGATAGTTAAATTGTACCTGAATTCTTAGGTCGTTCAAAAAAAAACCCCTGATGATGGTTGTTCTGGCGGAACATATGATACTTGCCCCCAGTATCAGCTTAAATTCAGTTCAATAAGGTAAATGCTGGCCTGTTTGTAAACTGTTCAGCAGAATTGTAGAAGGTCGTCCCCCTAATGCGTATCCACTATCGGGTAAAAATTGTTAGTTTGCACGAGGGTGAGGGTATGGAGATTCAATAGGCCCCCTAGGATTAGGACCGGGCTTTGATGATGATTACCCAATTAGAGAGGTTATTTCGTTATCCCTCCAACCTTTTTGAATTAGATTTCCCTCCAGGCGTTTTCAACAAGCTGAAGCCGACATGAGGAGGTCGCTGAAGGGTCTCCGTTGATCCGACCTACGATCAAGCTCCTCATCTCCGATCGGGTCTCTCCATTCGGATCTCACGCCCCCCCACGCGCCCCTCGTCACACGCTACGCATCACGCCCCAAGATGGCATCCATTTTAAGGGACACTCCCCCCCGATATAATTATATATTTTAATGGCCAATTTGAATAAACTAGGTGTATTTATAATAGCCCTTATTAGATTCTTCAAATCTAAAATCCAAATAATCTCAGTGTGTCTGTCAGTTTCTGCCAGTTTGGGTGGGCTAGCAAGTTGCAGAGAAGCCCCCATTCTCCTCTTGTATGTATGTACACAGCTGTGTCTGCATCAATACAATGTGATGTGGCTTAGAGTCATAAACCTTCCACTAACAATGACCACCTTATCTGTTCCGGTGATACTATGAACTTATCAGTAAAATATTTGGTTTCAGATAACAGAGGTAAGAATGTGGAAGAGATTCTTTTATCCTCAGAGACACAGAAGATTTAAACACCCAGAATGATGTATAAAAACTGATACAAAATAGAGGTTGCTTGCATCCATCTTGTTATCCTTGGCTTCTGCTTTATTAGTAATATGTACCAGTCTCGAGATTACTGTTCAATACCTCTGACCATATCAATTGGTGTATGTTTAACACTTTACAGTTTGGTTCCCATGGTTACACATAACAAAAGGAGTCCAAATGAGCATTACCTCGACAACAAATGTATAAATGGTAATATAACATACAACAATTGCATTAAACCATAAGGTATTATTAGAGAGTTATGTTCAATAACCAATAACAAAATATCTACACACTTAAATAGGTTGGATTGGCTCATCCATTTACCAGGTTACAGTAATATTTTTTTGGCAACCAAATGCGTATTTCACCTGAAGTAGTACCTACGGGCAGTACACCCACTCCACTTCTTTTTATTGATATCGTCCACACTCGCTCACACATTTTCACTGTGCCCGGGGTTACCCACTCATCATCTTTCAACTCTTCTGTCTAGACTACTGTGGCTTCTGCCTCTGAAGTTACTGTGCCCCCTATCTGGAGAGTGAATGCTTGCCACTCACCTCCTTCCTTTACCTCTATGGGAGATATATTGTTTTTATTCGGAACCAGGGGCGGATCCAGAGTCTGATCTCGGGAGAGGCACATGTCAGTCTGTCCTTTCCTCTCTCCCATGTCCGTCTGTCTTTTCCTCTCTGCCATGTCCGTCTGTCTTATCCTCTCTCCCATGTCTGTCACACTCCTCTCACTCCCCGTGTCCCTCTGTCTCTCTTCCTTCCATATCCGTTTCTCTCCTCTTCCCTTCCATGTCCGTCTATGTATCCTCTTCTTTCCCATGTCCGTCTGTCTCTCCTCTCATTTCCCATCTCTTTGCCTCTCCTCTCCCATCCCATGTCTGTCTGTCTCTCCTCTACTATCCCATTTATGTCTCTCTCTTCTCCCTTCCCATTTATGTCTCTTTCCTCTCCCTTCCCATGTCTGTCTGTCTCCTCTCCCCATATCTGTCTGTCTCTCCTCTGCCATCCCATATCTGTCTGTCTCTCCTCTGCCATCCCATGTTTGTCTGTCTCTCCTCTGCCAACCCATGTCTGTCCGTCTCTCCTCTACCATCCCATTTATGTCTCTCTCTTCTCCCTTCCCATTTATGGCTCTCTCAGCCAATTTGTCCAATAATATGCCAGTATTATTTTCTATTTAATATGCCCCAGCCAATTTGCCCAATAATATGCCAGTGTTAGTTGCCATTTAATATGCCCCAGCCAATTTGCCCAATAATATGCCAGTGTTATTTGCCATTTAATATGCCCCAGCCAATTTGCCCAGTAATATGCAAGTGTTATTTGCCATTTAATATGCCCCTTCCAATTTGCCCAGTAATATACCAGTGTTATTTGCCATTTAATATGCCCCTTCCAATTTGCCCAATAATATGCCAGTACTTGTTGCCATTTTATATGCCCCTGACAATTTGCCCAGTAATATGCCAGTGTTAGTTGCCATTTAATATGCCCCAGCCAATTTGCCCAATAATATGCCAGTGTTAGTTGCCATTTAATATGCCCCAGCCAATTTGCCCAATAATATGCCAGTGTTATTTGCCATTTAATATGCCCCAGCCAATTTGCCCAGTAATATGCAAGTGTTATTTGCCATTTAATATGCCCCTTCCAATTTGCCCAGTAATATACCAGTGTTATTTGCCATTTAATATGCCCCTTCCAATTTGCCCAATAATATGCCAGTACTAGTTGCCATTTTATAAGCCCCTTCCAATTTGCCCAGTAATATGCCAGTGTTAGTTGCCATTTTATATGCCCCTGCCAATTTGCCCAATATGCAGTGTTATTAGCCATTTAATAAGCCCCAGACAATGTGCCCCCCCCATCTCCCCAGCACTTACCTTTCCCTGGTGGTTAGTGGCAGGCAGCATGGTCTCCCCCATGCTGCCTGTTCGGCTCCCAGGCGGTTGTGCCGACAGGTCACGTGACCCGGCGCGCGTATGACGTCAGCGCGCCGGTCACGTGACCTGTCGGCACTTCCGTGTCAGACTGCACGGGGAGCCGAACAGGCAGCACAGTTCTCTGTGCTGCCTGTTCGGCTCCCCGTGCAGCCTGGCAGGCAGGCAGTGAAGGTGAGGGGGATCTTCCGATCCCTTCTCACCTCTGTCTCTGCCTGCAAGCGTGTTGTTTTTTTTGTATTTTTTTTAAAGCGTTTTTTTTTTTTTCTTTCTCTTCTCGGGGGGGGGGGGGGGGGGGGGGAAATTGCCCCGTTGCCCCCCCCCCCCCCTGGATCCGCCACTGTTCGGAACCTGTTCTTTCCTATATGTACAGGGAGCTGGCCAGCGAATGTTAGGCGTATGTTTACAGTTGGTGTGACCTGGCTATTCAATCTCTCATAAGGGGAAAACTATCCTAAAGGCCTATTGTTCAAAATCATAACTGCTTGTGTGATGACCCTTAAGTGTCCTAATTTTGATAGTTTCCGAATTTGTTCTTTTAAAAGCCTATTGCACCTTTCAATCAACCCTGAGGCTTGAGGATGATAGGGGATACGCAGTATCCATTTAATCCCAGAGTCTTCTGACCATTGTCTGAACCAACTGACCAGTGAAATTAGTTCCATTGTCAGTCTGCATCTCTTCCCAAACAGATTCTGCTACATCTTCACTCCTTTTGGCCATTGCTACTCCTCTCTTAGGTTGACTATCCTGTTCAATATGTCCCATCTCAGCTAGTAGGCCTGTCAGCTGGTAAACCTTCCCAATAGAACCCAATCCACCCAAAAAAGATAACGGGGCAGTACTCATATGCTTAGGGGCTGTTTTCAAGATCCTGGATCGCATACTTGTTATGAAATCCTTCATATCTGGACCCTCCCATTTATCTTTATCAAGCCCTGCTACACAACCCATTATCCTCACCCTGGTAATGTCATCTTTAGTGTTTGTTCATGGGTTTTGGGGCTCTATGTCTACATATGATGGGTAAACTTTTAACAGGGCATGTTTAATTATGTCTAATAGGGAAAAATTGCCTCTGACTTCCCTGACCTGTTGCAAGACCTTCCCACTTAAGGATTAAGGTTGATTTGTCCCAGACTTACAGCCTCAATTGCACCAGCATCCCACGCACGTAATAGCCACTCCCCCATACCTTCATTCACACCTTGCTTGTAAAGAGCAGCCAAATCTGCAACTCTATTTGCGTATATCTCTGTACAACCTCACTCACCTCATCACGTGTACCCTCACTTATATGCTCATTACACTCTTGATCTCTATGGATCCTCCTTTTCCTCTGTTGTGATACTGGGACATGTTTTATTGATGCCCTGAGTAAGCATACTCATCCTCATCGTCAGTGGATGGGAAAGCTGTACTGGGGTCCCAAGAGGGCCCTTGTATCATTGTTTACTCTGTGCTGATACTAACTGAAGGCACACCTTTTGATGCCCTTTTATGATTGATTTGCTAATCAATAACGTTGCACACTCTATTGGTATAGTACAGCTGGTATTAGCATGCATACATTCAGTGGTAACCAATATGAACCTGTCTTTTACATCCTGCAACTCCTTTTTTAAGAGCCTCCCTTTTTATAACTTCACACTGTAATGCTTGTAAAATTATCCAGCCGGTTTACCCCTGCAGCATTCCTTTCCTTCTTGGAATAGATGCTGAGGTTCAACCTTAGAGCCATGCTTCCTAATGTCCCCCCTGCATCTGGATACACAAGCGCTGCATGCTTAATTATCTCCTCCCCTATGCCCTTCCAGTCGCCATGTCGCCCCATACTTGGGCCTCTCCATTTGCCCAACAGTACTACTCTTCCTGAATAGGGAATGCATGGTGTGTATTTCCTAGTCACTAGGGGCTACTAAAGTACAATATCCTCTATATTGCTCGTACAGTCCACTTAATTAACCTGCCTTGTAGCAATACACCCGGCCACTTTGGTCACTAGAGGTCTTTAAATCACTGTATCAATTATATTGTACATACAAACCATTTGTGAGATAGCCCACAGCCCTTTGCAAAGCAGTACACACAGCCGTACACTTCCTGGTCAATAGGAGTCCCTAAACTGCTGTTGTATTGCACATACAGCCTGCAACTGGTCCACTCCTTCCAGAGCAGTGTACAAGTAATTGTATACTATCTGGTCAAAAGCGATATCTAAACTAACGTATCAGTTATACACATTAGCGCAATATAACCCACATGTAATTAGTCTTTCCCCTCCCAGAGCAGCAAGCACTATTGCATAAACACAAAGCTGGACAGTTTAAACACATGAACATATTTCTAAACATTTCAGATCTTAAACGCACCACCAAATGACAGGTTTTTAAAATGCATCATTTAGAGCGTAAGCCCCTTGCAGCAGTGACAATACTAAAACAAATCACTATCGTTGCAGCATGGTATTGACACTCAAAAATAACTTAGGATATTTACTGACCAAATAAATAATAAAAAATGTACTTTTCTTCACATAAACACAATCATTACCAAAAAATGTTGGGAAATGCGGAATTCTGTTATTAATTATTATGTATAATAACTGCAATAATCCTGCTGACTACGCCAGTTGTATTGGAAGTTGAAGATTATTAAGTGCTCAATATTTAAATTAGTACCAGATATGGTATCAATTGGTGTCTAACACTTTACAGTTTGGTTCCCACGGTTACACAACTATAGAAGCACAAATGAGCATTACCTTAATAATAATAATATAACAAACAATGATTATATTAAACCACAAAGTATTTTTAGAGAGTTATATTCAATGACCAAATAACAGAATATCCACACACTTGAATAGGTTAAAGCATAACAAAGTTTAATGATAAAGCTATTACACTGTCTACTACAGGTTATACATATAGTGCTAAACTGCTCAATCTTTTAATAGAAACAAGAATAGTTAACTCTATTCAAGTAAAAGAAAGTCAAGTAAAATATAATAAAAGCTGATACTTAGGACTGGCTTAGCAAATTAATGGGACTAAAACTCTCCTCCAACCTCATCACCACTTTTCACTCACGTCGCCAAGATTTTACCCGAGCTGACCCCTCTTTCTAGAACTCCCTTCTGCAGAGCATCCAGCTCTCTCCCTCCTTTTCAAACTTTAAGAAGTCCCTCAAAACTCATCTCTGTAAAAGCACTAAAATTGCTTACGCAGATTTTTAAGAGCCAGAAATATGCCATTCAAATTGGGTTTGCCATTTTGTTTCACTAAGAGACAATTACTAACATCTGATGAGTGTACTACTTCACTGAAACCTCTCTCAGTTGTGCTCAGATTCTGAGCTTAGTACGGGCCACTACACTGGGACCTGACAGAGCTCTAGATCCTCCTCACTAAAATATGGGGCAATGAGCACCACATTCAGATGATTGGAGCATCCCATAACCACTCTCCTTTACAGACTATGTATGGAAGACAGACACTCAGCAACAGGCAACGATAAATCGCAGAATTTGTTCTTGTACCATTGAAACCACTGAAAGAGTTAGAGCTGGATGACCATACAATTGTTAATTTATTACTTAGAAGAGGCTATGTGCCTTTTTAGAGAGTATTGAAGTCACTGTTGAATGGAGCCTTGTACAAGAAAATTATGGCTAAAGAGCAATATGGATTTTTCTTGGTGGGTGTTTCACAGATATGCTTTAACAGCTATGTTTTACCACTTACCTAAGATTCATAAAAATGTATTGAAACCACCTGGACTACCAATTGTGTCGGGTATTAATTCTTTGTCATCAATTTTTTTCTATTATATGTTGATCTTTTCCTCCAACCAAATGTATCCCTTATGCCCTCATACTTAAAGGATAGCACCTCAGTGAAAGAATTGTGGGAGGATGTCTCTTCGAGTGAAGATATGTGGCTTGTCACGGCTGATATACAATCTCTTTAGAAGTTTAATTATCTAGAATTGAACCACAGAAATTTTCTCTGCGATAGTATGTATTTTTTTTTATCTTACAGTCTAATTGTTTTGTTTTTTTAATGTAACCTTTTTCTACAAACATGTTTGTAGAAAACTAGTTATATTAAATTAAAATAATTAGACTGTATTGCATCCAGCTTCGCAAGTTTCTTTTTGGGAACTTTTTTGTGATTGGTGATTGGGACTTGCCTTTTTAAGAGATCTGCCTTTTTAAGAGATACACTGACGATCTATTGTCTGGAGGGGTGAAGTGACTTCACTAGAGAGTTTTTGTTTGAGGATTTGAACAATAACCCTTTTGGTTTGACTTCTTAGATCTGGAAATTAGGGTAGATGAGACTGAGAAAAAAACTCTTTACCCGTAATTATTTTACATAGCTGGATCAAAATACCTATTTGCAAGCCAAAAGTTCTCACCATCAGGCTTGGATAGAGAATAGACTGAAAGGTCCATTTATTGCAGATACGCTGGAATTGTATGACGAAAAAAAAGGATTTTTGGTTCAAGCAAACAAGATAAAAAAAAAATTATTCTTTGATATAAAAAAAATGTTGGTAAATAAAGCACTTTTTGTGAAGATGGACCATTGGCTCATCTTAGAATTTTTTTTTACTAGAGGAAGGGCTATGAAATGGAGGATTAGCCGTATAGATTGTACCAATGTTGGGAATAGGGAGCATTGTAATCAGGATTTTTCATTTCAATCTTTTTGAAAGATTCAGTACCTGACCATGGATGAGTTATCTGTAGGAAAAACAAAAACTGAAAGAAATATTGCCCCCCCCCCCCCCCCCCCTCAGATATTTCTAAAAATCTGAATAAAAAGAAAAACAACGCGGCATGGGATAACTGTTTTCCTAAAACTTTGGTGGGTTGGCATAAGTGTGGCTGCTGCAGCGAATGCATCAGCTGTATTAAGAAACAAAACAATTTTAAGAGTTACAACACCAGTAAGGTTTTTGAAATCAAAAAGTTTCTGGAGTGCAGTATGAGTTTTGTGATATACATGCTAGCTAGAGTGTCCTTGTGGCCTCTAGTATTTGGGAAGGACAAGCCGCCCATTTAAGAGAAGGCTTAATGAGCACTGTTATAATATCAGAGGCTACCAACAACATTTATTGCCAAAGCACTTTCTAGAGGCCCGTAACAAGGATCCTAAGAAGCTTAACGCTCTTGTAATTGAACAGATTAATACTGGCCATAGAAGGGGAAATAGAATTAGGAGACTGTCAGCAAGAAACGCATTGGATTTTTGCAATGGGATTCCCTCATGGTCTAAATGATGATTTTGACAGATTCTGCTTCCTTTAATTGTTGATGGCCTTCTGTTTATCTCCCATTTCTGTATATCAAAAAAGCAGACATGCACACTGATAGTTTAAAAGTAAATTTATATTTTATTAGTAAAATATACTCCTCCGAGTGACATGCTCGGAGGAGGTCTACTTCGGAGACTCCAGCATTTATTTATTTGTTTGTCATCTGTTTTTCCCATATTCTGGCTTTTTTTTCTGCTCCACTACTTACAAACATTACAAAATTCTTGTTTTTGATCCAGGCATTTGGACCAGTTACATTTACAAGAGGCTTTTTTTTGTTGTTTTTTTGTCCTTTATTTATCCCATTCTTTTCCTCTAATTTTTTGTACTCTTACCTTTATGTGGTTAGGCCAACATTGACTATTATTTTGCTTTACCTGTTATTCTTTGAGCCAAATACAACCACTCCTTTTTTGGTTAACTTTTTCTACAATTTACTATATTTTGTGCCTTTCTCCCATTTTTGTTTTTTATGTTTTACTTAATTTTTTCCTATTTTTATTTTGGCTATTATATACGATTTTTCTGACAGTATTCTTTGCTTGCTATTGACTTTTTCCTGTTTTTTGTAGTTTTCTGTTTTTTTTTACAATTTTGTTTGTTTTTCTCCTACACATACCTGTTTTTGACCATTGTTACATGGTTGTATTACTAATAAAATATATATTTACTTATAAACTAAGTAAATATTTTATTAGTAATATAACCATGTAACAATATTACAATGCTGCCATAGGACACCTGTGGACTGGCATAAAATGGTCCATCTTCGTGAGGTGGTCCACCACGACCATAACCATGTTGTGTTGTTGTGAGGGTGGAAGATCGACTATAAAGTCTATGGAGATGTCTTCCCAAGGTTGAGTAGGGATTGCCAAAGGTTGTATTAAACCGGAGATCTTTTGGATCAGGCACACGTTTCACAAGTGCTGATGTAGCGTTGAATGTCTTGTGCCATTTGGGGCCACCAGAAGGTTTTGTGGGCGAGGTGGAGTGTTATAAAGGCCCCCATGTCCTGCCATAGGGTGGTCGTGGATGTCCTGCAAGGTGGTCATGAAGGCTGGTGATGGGACAAAAACACAATGCTCTTTGTATAAAAGACATTTGCAATTACACCACTACTTATCCTCAATCCCACCCAGCCATAAGATCACTCACAATTTTTGAAACCAAATTCACTCAGGAAACAATTTAAATTAATTTGACCCAGCAATGGAAACAAATTATGTATCTCACTCATCATGCATAGCTATCCACCAAATATCAGAAATTAGCTTATAAATTACTTACTAAATGGTACATGACCACAGCAAAACTGAAAAAAACATTTTTCCTAACCATGATGGACTATGCTTGAGATACAATAAATCCCATGGCGACATCCTTCATGTTTGGTTTTCATCCTTACTGGAAAAAAAAAAGTTTATAAAACCCAAGGAAACTTATACACTAAACCTCCACCCTATTCCCCAGAATGTCTAATTGTACACTGCACCTCTATGAAACTTTCGAAATACAAGAAATCCCTACTGCCACATTTACTTACCGCTGCAAATAGCCTTATTCACTTCCCTTCCTCTCCCTCACATTACTCCCTTTTCCAACAATGATCGATGGAGTAGAATATGTTTTTTATTGAGTCGTAACACAATTACAACATGACCAGCAGAGTCCATGTTTTACATATACATGTTAAACATACGAGGTACTAATTTTGTTTTGTTTTTTCGTAAATAAGGAACATGGTTATCGGGGTGGCATAAGCCACAACGTCACAAACTTATGAAAATAGACTTAATAAGTGTAGTGGTAACATACCAGTCAGTAGTATTAGCGATAATTTAAAATATATCTACACAAAACGTTTATAACTTCCCAGCTACAGGTTATATCAAGGAAATAAGTGAGTAGAAGTGGCAGTAATACTTATGCTAAGGGAATCGTATTCATGGGGTCACATAAGTGGGTTAGCATCACGGCTGCTCTGCCTCTGTAAAAACCAAAACAACCTAGTTCCTACATATAGTAAACAGCGTGATTATAATATCAGCAAATCCATCAGTAATATATTGGACTATGTTAACATCTTCACACTACAACACTTAACAATTGTCTCACAGGATAGAATAATTTAAAAACCAGAGAAATGCAATATGTCCCACTCCTGTGACCCATATCAAATTATCATTAAGTAAGGGGGAGAAAAGCGAGATCAGAAGAAGAAAGGGCAAGAGAGAGAAAAGGAAATAGAAAGTGAGTGATAGGAATAGGAAGCGCCCAGAGAGAGAAATCAAAAAGAAAGAGAAATAAAAAATAGTAGGAAAGAAGGCTGCTCAAGAGAGAGGAACTGCCTATAGCACCAAGAGACTGGGCCCTAGTGCTGAATTGTGCGGCCTGGAAAAATGACTGGCCAAGTCAAGTGTCTCGGAGGGGATTCCCCTGGGGGAGGGAGAAGCTGCCGTGATCAACGACAAGTCCACAGGGCTATCTAGAATCATATCAGTCATTTGTGAGACTCTAGTCTTTCCCAGTGGGGGAGCTCCGTGTCTTCTCAGTCATGTTCGAAGCCGTCGGATCAGTTGAGGCAGGCCCAGTGCCAAAAGTATGTCTGGAGCGTACTCCATGGTCCTGTCACGGACAGGGCTATTGGCCGAGCCATAACGTGAGAGTATGGGTATGAAATGGGCTGAATGTCGACCAGACTTCGTCACTTTCCCCACAGGGCACAAAGCAACCACCATGAACCCCCAACGGTCACCCCCAAAACTCCCAGCTAAAAGAACAAAAAGCGGCCACCACTAAGACTTAAATGCGTACCCCAAAACACATTAGAATTGCAATAAACACACAAACTCTTACTGACCAAGTATCTAGCAAATGAATCCCATAGTAACGTGATATAAAAAGGCAATCTCTAGGCTGAATTTGATTAGAGTCACATGTAAAACAGATGGTCAGAGAAGCACACCACAATGTAATATACAATAATTCTAGTGGATACGGTGCATCACCCCAAGGTGAGTCCACTAAGCACCCCCAATAATATAAAACAGAAGTAGAAATAGGGGGAGCACACAGGAACAGAAAACCAAGTACTTATCAAGGGTATAATGCAGAAATATCTTTAATAAATAGTCATATATGAAATAAGTATACAAAAGGTGTACAAAAGACTATATAAGCAAAGCATAAGGACACAATGTACTTCCAAAAAAATATAAGCAAGACATACAGTACCAAAAGAATACCCAAAATTACAAAAATATGCAAAAGTGAAGACAGGAATAAGGAAGGAGGGGACACACTGCGCCAAAAAACGGAGGTCACCAACGTTTCGGCAAAAAGCCTTTATCAAGGTGACCACAAACATAAAGCAGCAAGGGGCAGTATATATATAAGCATGTTGATAGACAAACTAATCTGGTTGGTCAGGCACAAATCTGCCAGCCAACCAGAAGAGAAAAACGGGGATCCCTGGTGGCGGCCGCCATCTTGATGCATAGCGTGACGTGATGATGTCACGCCCAGCATCAAACAACTTTATTAAACGAACAACAATAAACAGACTGCACGGAAACTGTGCAATAAGTCTGTTAAGCAGCAGTGGATACATGGAATAGGGAAAGGGGCATTGTAAATAGCATTACACACAACCTATATTATGTACATAATAAAAAGTAGAACTGGGTAGAGTAAACAAGAAAAAAATAATAATAAAGCTTATACAAAAGATACCAAAAACGGAAAAAAGGGGAAAAAACGGAAAAAAGACAACAGTCAAATAAACACAAATATAAATGGTGTCTAAAAAAGAAAAAATATGGGTTGGTAAAATGTGGAGCAAAAGAACAATAATGTAACATAAAGCACAAATAAATAATGGAAGTGATGCAAAAAATGATGAACATAAGGCCACTCTGGATACTCAAAAATGGAAAAAAAAACTAGGAAAAAATATATAAAATATATATATAAATAAAAATCCAACAATATAAAAATGAAAGCAAAATACTAGTATAAACAAACAAATACCGTATTTGCTCGATTATAAGACGAGGTTTTTTTCAGAAATTTTTTTCTGAATATTGCCCCTCGTCTTATAATCGAGGTCTTCTTATAATTTGACCTCAAATTGAGGTCAGATTATAAGACATGGATCCAGGTCCCCAGCAGAGCTGCAGGGGACCTGGATCCCCCTCTCTAACAGCAGGGGATGTCTGCGCGATGAGCGCAGACTCCCCTGCTTCCGCCCGGCACGACCGCCGGGGCTTCTGTGAAGAAGCCGGGAACTTCCGCTTTCGTCACAGAAGTCCCGGCGAGCGTGCCGGGCGGCAGCAGGGGAGTCTGCGCTCGTCGCGCAGACATCCTCTGCTGCCCCACTAGGCACCAGGGAGAATCGGCAGCTGGGGGATATCTGCACTATACGTGCAGACATCCTCCATGCTGCCCGACACCTCAGTCTATTATGACGTATCGTGCAGACATCCCCCAGCTGCCTCCACTAGCCACCAGGGATCTAGGTATAGTTAAGGGAAGGGGCAGGGAGACAGGGGGAGGGAGGGGGCAGGAAGACAGGGGGAGGGAGGGGGCAGGGAGACGGGGAGCAGAGCAACAAGGGGAGGGAGGGGAGCAGAGCAACAAGGGGAGGGAGAGGGGAAGAGACAGAGCAACAAGGGGGGGAGAGACAGAGGGAGGGGGGACAGAGAGAAACAAGGGGGGGGGGAGAGACAGAGGCGAGGGGGAGTCAAAGGGAGGGGGTGAGAGACAAAGCTGGGGGCAATGGAAAGAGAGAGGCAGCATTGGCACATAAAAAGGAAATAAAAACAAGAAATACACTTTTTGATATAATTTTTTTATTAAAAAAGCAATTTACATGTGAATATATACAAGTTTAACTTTTTTCCTATAGGGTAGTCTTATATTCAGGCTTTTAGTTTTTTTCCTAAAGCAATATCCAAAGTTTGGGGGGTCGTCTTATAATCAGGGTCGTCTTATAATTGAGCAAATACGGTAATGTTACCACCTAAATGTAAAAGAAGAAGAAGAGAGGAAAGAGTTAATGCAACAAAAGGGCTATAAGACTGGCACACATAATAAGGTACAGATGTATAATGGTAGCAAAATATGAAATAAAATAAACTACAGCAGACAAAAGTCCATGTTAAGTGTATTAAGATGAGTGTGCCAGTGTTGCGCCATTCTTCATGCGAAACTGAATACGACAAACGTAGAAGGACGGCCCATCCACAAAGACAACTACAAAAAAAGAAGAAAATTAATAATAATAAAAACTATATACATACACAGCTGGAGGTAGTATTAGCAAAAGCCAAAGACACTGGGGCTGACATAGGTCCAATTAGATGGACAAACAAGGCTGCGAGGGTGACAGACAGAAGGGGTTGTAAATGTAAGTCCAACCAAAGTGAAAACACACTAGGGGAATATAGGAATACTGACAGATCCCTCTCTTCGTTCAACCCAAGAGGGTGAAGTGTCTGCAGTTTATAGATCTAATGCAATTCTCTGCGTTTCAACAGAGTCACTCTGTCAGTTCCTGCAGAAAAAGTAGGAATGTGTTCAATCGACAAAAATCGCAACTGCGATACTCCATGATGTAAATTATTGAAATGACGAGCCACTGGGGACTTCTGATTATTTGTCTGAATAGCGCTCTTGTGCTCACCAATACGAATGGTGAGTGGCCGAGTAGTTTCACCTACATAGCAAAGGCCACAAGGGCACTTAAGTAGATAAACCACAAACGAGTGTTGACAATTCAAATACTTATAGATCTGAAATTTGGTGCCCTTCCTAGGATGGGTAAATAAAGTTGTTTGACACTGGGCGTGACGTCATCACGTCACGCTATGCGTCAAGATGGCAGCCGCCACCGGGGATCCCCGTTTTTTCTCTTCTGGTTGGCTGGCAGATTTGTGCCTGACTAACCAGATTAGTTTGTCTATCAACATGCTTATATATATACTGCCCCTTGCTGCTTTATGTTTGTGGTCACCTTGATAAAGGCTTTTTGCCGAAACGTTGGTGACCTCCGTTTTTTTTTGCGCAGTGTGTCCCCTACTGCCTTATTCCTGTCTTCCCTTTTGCATATTTTTGTACTTTTGGGTATTCTTTTGGTACTGTATGTCTTGCTTATATTTTTTTGGAAGTACATTGTGTCCTTATGCTTTGCTTATATAGTCTTTTGTACACCTTTTGTATACTTATTTCATATATGATTATTTATTAAAGATATTTCTGCATTATACCATTGATAAGTACTTGGTTTTCTGTTCCTGTGTGCTCCCCCTATTTCTACTTCTGAATTTGATTTGAGAACAAGAGTAAAATAAGTCACAGTGCTGTTACACAAAAGTGTTTGTAAAAAGAGACATAGACCTAAATGTAAGTACATAAAACAGTTTTATATAAAAAGGGCAAAAAAGAAATTATCATACCATAGGTGGTTCCTGGAGTCTAGTAGTGTTGTGGCTTTTGATGGTAAAAATGACTTGTACTTGTTGTACATTACTTGATCCCACTCTACCTCTAACTTAATGCAGCCCAACGTTGTCGCCTAAAAAGAGGATGGTCATAAGTGGCTCAGCAGATTATGACGTCCTGGCAGGGTCATAACTGCTCAACTTTTGCTTTAGAACATAAAGGGTTCCCTGCACTTGGCTGAATTATGACACCAGGCTCATCTTAATTCCTTGTTACAGCCGGTCATATAATGTTTATGCATCTAGCCCAAATGCCATATTTTCATATCTCCCATGGCATCCGCCACCTCCTAGTACTGTTTGGTGTCCCTCAAAAGAATGGACTACGCCGGTTCCAAATATATACTTACCGTATTTGCTCGAATATAAGATGACCCCCCAAACTTTGGATATTCCTTTAGGAAAAAAACTAAAAGCCTGAATATATGACTACCCTATGGGACTCGTAATAGACGGAAGTGCCGGGCAGCATGGAGGATGCCTGCACTATCGTGCAGACATCCCCCGGCTGCCCAAATCTCCCTGGTGGCCAGTGGGGGCAGCTGGAGGATGTCTGTACGATACACGCAGACATCCTCTGCTGCTGCCCGGCACTTCCGCATTGCGCAGACATCCCCCGGCTGCTTACAAGGGGGATCCAGGTCCCCTGCAGCTCTGTGGGGGACCTGGATCCCAGTCTTATAGTCTGACCTCGACCTTGAATATAAGACGAGGGGTCTTTTTCAGAGCTGAAAAAAACCTTGTCTTATATTCAAGCAAATACGGTATTATGAACCCCATCCCAACATGTATCCTGATGCAGCAATTTCTAAAATGATGTGTGCATTTGTTTCTGATCTCTCAGAGCCAACTGTATCCTGGGACCCCCCAGGTTTGGTTGATGCCACAATGTGTAGTTTTGGGACTGGACAGGATGCTACAATTAACAACAAACAGATCATACCTTAGTGTGTGTTTTCCTGGGGTGGATTTACATAGGCCTATTTGCTGTGCACTAGAAGATGTTAATTAGCAATTAGTCTACAGAGGAACATATTAGACAAAAGGGCTCCAGAACATATAGAATATGAAATACAAGGCCTGTATAGGCCCAAATCATGCTGTAGCATGACCACTCCCAACAGTGATATGGCATCCATCCTTATGAACAGTCAGCAAATGGGTTAATCCCCAACGAAATTTCATGTCCAGAGCTCTGAGTTGTGACAACTATCTTCTCCACATCAGGGTTGAGGGAGGAAGATTCTCAAAAGTTTTTAGCAGATAATTCTGGAATGTTACCTGGTGTTTTTTTGCGTACAGCAGCCATTAAAACAAGTTTGTCTGCCACGGAGCGCATCTTCTGTACCCTAAAGGCATCTGTGATAAATTGATCAAAGTTGCCTGATGTTACATGCAGCGCTGTCAGCCATCCTGCGTGGTATCTTCAGAGTTCGGTGGGCCAGACCACCTCCCGGGCCCCGCCGACGCGGACATATGCTTGCCTCGATCAGGTATCTACTACTGCCAAGTTGTAATTCCAGGTGGCGGATATGTTGCGCCATTGAAGACACTTGTTTTTGGGTGTTTGTGTATCCTCATCTGACCTATATGCCACAGACGTTTCCATTGTGTAGATTTGTGCTGTTACTGCTGGAACTTCCTGTTTAACAGCTGCAACATCAGACTTTAGTAAATTCTGAATATCTAACAACAGTTTGTGGAGGTCCCTCTTTGTGATTGGGGCCTCATTGTCACAGGTAGGTGCGTGAGATTTAGGGGTTCCCTCACTCTGATGAGTCTGAGTCAACCGAGGAGTTATCGGCATCACTTCTCAGTAGTAAGGGGGTGGCCATCTGTAAATATGTAGTGGGCCTAAAAGTCCTGGTCAGTAGTTGGTCTATGTCTGGGCCCTTTGGAGGCACTTTTTTTCTTATTATTATTTTGTTTTTGCCCAATGGTGATCTTGGTATTACAAAATCGTAATGTGGAAGATTTTAACAAGGATGCCACAGAAATAACCGACAAATAAGGCTGTTTGCTTGAGGAGCTCCTCTGCCATGCAACCATTCTCTTTGCTATCTGGATTTGCCCCTCTTTGCTGGCTCCGCCCCCATTGTAGAAGAAATTTGAGTACTGATCAGCCACAACTGACAACAAATAGCAACAATACTCTGGAACTTGGCTGCAATGGATGCATGTATCTAGAAGGAAGAGAGATCAAAATACTTTATTAATCAGCAACCACACAGACATGAAAATCTTTTTACCTGCCTTCAAAACACAGAGAGGATATTAACCTGATCAAACAGTAATAGTAATTGACCTGTTCAGAATTGTAATAGTTACATTACCACATTCAATGCATGTCTATAGTCAGAATTCCGACTTATAGACTGCATTCTCTGTCACCAGCCCCAAAGTGAGATACTAGTGCTGTAAAGTCACTGGGGGGTGACGCCAAAAAACACTATATTTCACAAAATAGTGGCGCCCAGTTACACTTGTTTAGTAAAATATTTCATAAAATGAACTCGCATAACAAAAGACTCAACATTGCAAAATAAAAAAAATAAACCCTTTTCAATTTTTGGTGGGAGTGTCCCTTTAATGGCAATTTTTTTTTCTTTACAGGAATATGGAGGATTTTGTGACGTGGGTGGATTTGTCTAAGATTAAGAGGCATGTTATGGAATATAATGAAGAGGTAGGTGCATCTAATGTTAAGTAGGATGTTTTGAAGTGAAATAATTGTATTAAAATTTTCATGGATACATGCATTTATAGATCTTTATCCTAAACATGTTTTATTTACTCACAAATATCAGGTTAGTAACTTCTACTGATCCTCCAACTCCACTCTCAATCAACCTGTCCTAAATTGCAATAAGCAATGTGTGTGTAAATACATAGTTTAGGAAACAAATCCAACATCAGCAGTTTTTCCGACATCCGGTTTAAAGGACGGATAGGGCTTTAATTTGCTACTACTATTTTCATCATCCTCTATAATAATCTTCAAGTGTCTCTGCGTCCAGTCCCTGTGTCCGTGGGATTGCGCTACTGCGCATGTGCCCCACGGACAGCCGTTGGGACTTGGAACACAGAGACTTCTGTCAGGGCCGGCCTTAGGGGTGTGCGACCTGTGCGAGCGCACAGGGCGCAACACCCCAGGGGGCGCCCTCCCGCCCAAAGAAGAAGAAAAAAGCCGGTAGAGGCACTGGGTGGGGGAGATCTAAAGATCCCCCCTCACCAGCCCTCTGCTCGGCATGCTCTGCTAGATACCGGGAGGGGGCGGAGCTAACCGGCTGAGCGGTGTAGCTCCGCCCCCACCCTGTGAAGCAGAGCAGCGTCTGCTTCACGGGGAGCCACTGGCACCATGAGAAATTTAAGCATTAAGCATGGGGGAGCCCGAGCAGCACCTTCTCTTACTGACCTGGGCTCCCAGTGAAGCAGACGCTGATCTGCTTCACAGGGTGAGGGCGGAGCTACACCGCTCAGCCGGTTAGCTCCGCCCCCTCCCTGTATCCACCTTTGAAGGCAAAGGAAGGGGAGGGGTGGGAGAGAGAGACAGGGCAGGGGAGGGGGGAGAGACAGGGCAGGGGAGGGGGGAGAGACAGAACAGGGGGAGGGGGGATAGACAGAACAGCTGGAGGGGGGAGAGAGAGAACAGAGGGAGGAAGAGAGAGACGGAACAAAGGGAAGGGAGAGAGAGACAGAACAGGGGGGGAGAGAGAGACAGAACAGGGGGGGAGAGAGAGACAGAACAGGGGGAAGGGGGAGAGAGAGATACAGAACAGGGGGTAGAGAGAAAGAACAGAGGGAGGGAGAAAGAGAGAACAGGGGGAAGGGGGAGAGAGAGAGAGACAAACAGTACAGGGGGGAGAGAGAGAAAGAACAGAGGGAGGAAGAGAGAGACAGAACAGGGGGAAGGGGGAGAGCGAGAGAGAGACCGAACAGGGGGGGAGAGAGAGACCGAACAGGGGGGGAGAGAGAGACCGAACAGGGGGGGGGGAGAGAGACAGAACAGGGGGAAGGGGAAGAGAGACAGAACAGGGGGAAGGGGAAGAGAGACAGAACAGGGGGAAGGGGAAGAGAGAGACAGACAGGGGGAGGGAGGGAGAGAAATACAGAACAGGGGGAGGGGGAGAGACAGAACAGGGGTAAGGGGGAGAGAGAGAGACAGACAGAACAAGGGGGGAGAGAGAGACAGAACAGGGAGAAGGGGAGAGAGGGATAGACGGGGAGGGAGAGAAAGACAGAACAGGGGGAGGGGGAGAGAGAGATACAGAACGGGGTAGAGAGAAAGAACAGAACAGGGGGAAGGGGGAGAGAGAGACAGAACAGGGGGAAGGGGGAGAGAAAGACAGACGGGGAGGGAGGGGGAGAGACAGAACAGCTGGAAGGGGGAGAAAGAGACAGAACAGGGGGAAGGGGGAGGGAGAAAGAGACAGAACAGGGGGAAGGGGGAGAGACAGAACAGGGGGAAGGGGGAGAGACAGAACAGGGGGAAGGGGGAGAGACAGAACAGGGGGAAGGGGGAGAGACAGAACAGGGGGGGGGGAGACAGAACAGGGGGGGGGAGACAGAACAGGGGGGGAGAGAAAGACAGAACAGGGGGGGAGAGAAAGACAGAACAGGGGGGGAGAGAAAGACAGAACAGGGGGGGAGAGAAAGACAGAACAGGGGGGAGAGAAAGACAGAACAGGGCTAGAGAGACAGAACAGGGGGGGAGAGAGACAGAACAGGGGGAATGGGGAGAGAGAGAGAGACAGAACAGGGGGGGAGAGAGACAGAACAGGGGGGGAGAGAGACGGGGGGAGAGAGACAGAACAGCTGGAGGGGGGAGAGAGAGATACAGAACAGGGGGTAGAGAGAAAGAACAGAGGGAGGGAGAGAGAGACAGAACAGGGGGAAGGGGGAGGGAGAGAGAGACAGAACAGGGGGAAGGGGGAGGGAGAGAGAGACAGAACAGGGAGAAGGGGAGAGAGAGAGACAGACGGGGAGGGAGGGAGAGAAAGACAGAACGGGGAGGGGGAGAAACAGAACAGCTGGAGGGGGAGAGACAAAACAGCTGGAAGGGGGAGAAAGAGATAAAGAACAGGGGGTAGAGAGAAAGAACAGAGGGAGGGAGAAAGAGACAGAACAGGGGGAAGGGGGAGAGAGAGAGACAGAACAGGGCTAGAGACACAGAACAGGGGGGGGGAGAGAAAGACAGAACAGGGGGGGAGAGAGAGACAGGGGGAAGGGGGAGAGAGAGACAGACGGGGAGGAAGGGAGAGAGAGAGAGAGAACATAGGAAGGGCAGGAGAGAGACAGAAAAGAGGAAGGGGAGGAGAGAGAGAACAGGTATGGGGGAGTTAGAGAGAGACAGACAGGGCAATGAAGAGGAAAGGGACAAACATGGGAAGGTAGAGAGATGCATACATGGGGGGGGGGCGCCATGGGGGGATCCCGCACGGGGCGCCGGAACACTTAAGGCCGGCCCTGCTGACAGATTTCTCGAGCAAATTCTCCTGCGCAATTGCAGGAGAATTTACTCATTGCGCATGCGCACAAAGTTACAGCTGATCACTCAGCTGTAACTTTGTAAAGACTGCGCATGCGCGAGCGGAGCGACGCTACCCACCTCCCACCCCCTTCACACCACGCTAAGGTGGTAAGTAACACGGGGGGGGGGGGACGGGACACATAAGGGGGCAACATAGGGGCAAGCACCCTAGCGAGGGGGGAGCCTTGAGGGCTGCCTCATCTTGATGGGAGTTGTGATCCCCCTGCTGCATCAATAATACAGCAGGAGGATCACAACTCCCGTCAAGATGAGGCAGCCCTCAAGGCTCCCCCCCCTCACCAGGGTTGCCCCTATGTTGCTCCCTTGTGTCCCCCCCCCCCCCCCCCCCCCGTCCACATATGTTCTAGAGCCCGTTAATTTAATGGGCTTAATGTCTAGTATAATATCATTTACTACCATGTTTGTCTATGTTTTATTTCAACTAATAGGGCAATAAACAATATTAGTGTTTTTTTTGTTTTCTATCCATTTTGTTCTACAGTGCCCTTTTTTACCCCAACCCTAATTTTACCCCACCCCTAAATTTACCCTAACCCTTAATCTACCCCTTGTACTCACCCGAACCCCCCTGTAACCTCAATTATGACCCTAACCCTAGATCTAGGTTTAGTAGATTTAGGGTTAGCGTTTTCCATTTATTTATTTATTTTCTATTTCTAACTAATATTCTTAACTGCCTCTAGGGGCAGTCAAGTAATGGTTTCAGAGCAACGGAAGATAATTTTTTTCTCTCTTCTGTCCCTCTGTGCTGGGCACGCTGTATTGGAGGAGCATGCTCCTCCAATACAGCACCCACCAGGAATTAACCTTTTGTTTACTCTGTACATTTTCATAAAGAGTGTTAACTGGAAAAAAATAAGTTTTTTGTTGTGGGGGTTCTGGGTCTGAGTTGCCTCATCTGACTGTGGGGATCTCACTGCAAGTCTCTGCAGTGGGATCCACAGCACAGATCACCACGGGGAGCCACAATCACCTGTTAAACGCAGGACGTTCTATGAAATCTTACAGGTGTGTAGGGGGTAAGGAAGCATTTTGTATATGACGACTGATTATGTGATTGTCACCTGTACATTTGGACATGGCCTGTTCAACATGTTTCACCTTTTTTCTTTTTCTTTCTCCTTAGAGAGATGATTTTGACCTTGGATTATAAGACTGACACTCTTTGTCATTACCTTGAGGCAGCCATGGTGTGTCTATGTTTTGAAAAAAACATGCTATGTATGCAGATTCTTCATTTTAATCTACAGTGCTGGAAGTTATTCTAATAGCAAAATGATAGCACGCTTCACCAGTAATAACATTTTTAACTTCCAATATGTTAAAGGGACTCCATCACCTAATCATTGTTCTGTGAATATAGTTTTTTTTTTGGTTTTTTTTTAAAGCATATGTGCATTATGTAAAAGAATTTTGCAAGCAAATGGATTGAGAACAATATGCATATCCCCCAACTGTCCCACTTTATGTGGGGCTGTCCCTCCAAGTTCTACCTCTGTCTCACTTTTCCAACAATCCTGCAGTCCTCATCGGAGCCCTGGTGCCCTGATTCACTGGAAGAAGCAGTTGGGAGGATTGAATATGTATTAAATTTGTAGGTGGTGTCTGCTGTTTATGACATCACCTTTTGGCTTATTATGCAAAAAAACACATTTCCCATTCGAAGTAGACTTCCCAGACACATTTACAACATATTAAATGCAGTTCTTTGCAATTTTATTAACAAAATATATAGATCATTTTTGATATATATATTTTTTCAAATCTCTTCTTATCTCAGCTTATTTTCCCTCCTGTTATCCTAGCTTACCCTTTGTATTATCCCTCCATTTATCACAGCTTTTTTATTGCAACATATAGATCATTGTATTTTCTGTATTCATAATATAAGCAGTTTATGGGTGACAGCGTCCTGTTAATATGGGAGATATTAAATAAAAATAGCTTTTTAGTGTATTATTTTGCATGACTACTTTGTCAAAATAACACAAGACCATTGCCATAGTTCATTATTTTTGTGAAGCATATGGTAATCTATTAAAGTGCTTAAGTATTCTCTCTACTGAATATGCAGAGTCTGTGGAAATTATTAAATTATGTCATATAGTCATTGTCTTTTTTTACCTCTATGACAAGCCATTAATGAAATCATTGGTTTTAAAATCTCCATAGGGGTTCTGCATTCATCAGTACTTTCAACATCTTCCACTACAGGTATTTGAGTCTCAAACCTAAAGTTCAGCATTCTGGTAAAAAGTGTCCGACAAAGTGACATCAGCAACACATATTAAGGCAATGTGTAACTTTATATAGGAGTATTATAAAATCACATGTTTACCATTTTGCAGAGGATAAAAGTGTGAAAGGGAGAGAAAACACAAATAACAGAAAACTTTTTAACAGGCTAAGGACAACTTCTGCTTAAATAAAATACCATTTAAAAAGTGCTCCAAGATACATTGTTCTCAAAATGTGTAATGTGTAATCATCTCTGCTATTGGTGTGTTGGCATTTAAACCATGTATCACAAGCTAAAAAAAAACATTTGAGCAGGGAGGATATGTTTATCCATATATTTTGGAGTTACTCCATCTTTTAAAAGTAGAAACCTGATGACCAAATGGTATTCCAATCTGTATGCCAACCAGTTAATGATTGATGACTAGTAGAGAGAATCAAGATGCCAATACTTTTAAACTCTGTGTTACCCCTAGCAGCATTTCTGAAGAAAAAAAAAATATTTTTTTTAAAATGCAATGATTTGTCATATTGTTAATAATGAAAAGTGGATGCAGAGTAATAAAATGTTTGAACCCAATTTATTTTGTTTTTTTTTATTGCCAATGTTCATGAATATAAACTTAGGTACCTATTATTAAGAGCCTCACTCTAAACATCGAAGGCTGATATAGTCTCATCGTAGCTTTGTTTATGGAACAAATTATTTATACTCAAAAGCTAATGGTGTATTTCATAAATTTTATATGTAGCCGGTCTGTTTGGATTTGATTTACCATGGCTGTGGAGTCATCCAAAACTTGTTCTCAGTCTAAAAATATTCAAGAGATAATAAAGAAATACAAAAGTAGAAACATCAATAGACCACCACCGACATCCATCAGTAATTTATTCCATTGGATTAAAAGCAACACATTGTGAGATCATGAAACTATAATCACGAATAGATCTACCCCACACTTAACGCGTGTGGCAAACCTAGCCACTTTAGGTCATATTGCAGAACATTTAAAGGTTGTCTGAAATAGCTGTGTTAACCTGGTGTAAAAATGTATTCGTGTGTTTTAGAATAGAGAGCATGCATAGGCTCACAGCCGAAAGCTGCTAGCATGCACATGGTAGTTTCACGAAGTGTGCGCTCAGACCCCGGATATCTAGCGAACGGTCATTTATTGTAATCCCACGAATAATGTCAAAGTTATATATTTTTATGTTAAAACCCGGTTCGGCTGTACGGAGGGATAAACCACTTAACAGGATAGTCTAGTGGGAGTGCCCCTCCCGTACAGCAGTGCATGGTGGGAGAAATGTCCTGTGTTTTCAGTTTCCCATGTAGTCCACTATTGTATAGCCCCAGGAAGGGGTTTAAGGAAACCCCTTGCATGGGGAATTGCATAAATGCTGGAGCTGTGAATAAACTAATCAGTTGACTCCCAGAACTGTGTTTCATCCGGTTACTGGGAGATTTGGCATATTGCCTTACTTTCCAGCGCTTTACTTGGATTACCTTATTTTACCAGCGGAGATATTGGGATTTAATATTGCAGCTCCGCTACAACACATTTTGTGTAAACTGCATGAAGTGGCTCTAAAGATCTAGTAAAATATATAAAGCTAACACCAGAAGGAATTACCTTATAACAGCTGTTGTTTACATAATTAATTCATTAGACTGAGCAAGAGAGGAATTAAATAATTTCATCAAATAGTTACACATAAGTGCACATCTCCAAAATACAAAAATAGAATGATAAAGTTACATAGTAGTTTAGATTGAAAAAATACTTGCGTCCAGTTTAATGAAATTTTAGGTTACTCTAGAGATTCTAAGTATTTTTGTATTAAAGTTGGGATTAAATCCAAAGTAAGACTGCAAAGCTTGATAAAAGTCTTTAAAAAGTTCACCTATTTTCTCTTTTGCCCATCTTTTAATTTTGATATTGTTTCCTATTTTAATCTATTGGCCATGCCTTTTTTGTGATTTATTTCCCAAATAGTACCAATTCCTCTTCAAGAAGTCCAAGGTTCTATTTGCATTTTGAATAAGGATATTATTTATAGTGTTTTCCACTTCTGACTATCAAGTGACCTCTAATTACAGACTTATTTGTCCCTTACTGTTGTTTTTCTTAAAGTACAAGTCTGGTCAATTCTTTTACATAATCTATATTATTATTTAAAATGTAATAATTTAACTTCCAATTTGTTCTATGCCTATTTGTGTTGGCCTTAATGTCCATTATGACCAGGTTGTGGTCTGACCATGTGGTGCCTTTAATAAAGACTTTTGTTAGGAGTGTAGTCAATCCCATTTTACTCAGGATCAAATCAATCCTGGAGTAGGCACAATGGGAGCTCAAAAAGCATGTGAAGTCTAGATCATTCAGGTGGAAGATCCTCAAGAGATTGACCAGTTTAAACTTTCTAAGTAATTCTCTAAAAAGTCTAGCGTTACCTATTGTATTCCTATTTCGAGTACTACTCTGAAAATCAACCCTTGGACAATTAAACTCCCCAGAACGATCAAAGTGCCCTGTGCTATCCTTTCTACATTCTTAAAAACCTTGTATATCAGCTTTAGTAATTACTGGTTCGGGGCAAAAATATTCACTATTGTATAGGTATTGCTATTACACAAATCACACATACATATCTGGCTTCCTTGTCTTTCTGTACATGGATAATCTTAATATCCAGATGTCTAGAAAACACAATGGCTACCTCCTTTTATTTTTCTTTGAGATGCTTCGATAATCAGTAGTCTCCCCTTCCCTTCAGTGAGTTTCTTGCATCCTGCAGTTTTTTTTTTCCTTTTTTTAGACAATCTAAAATGATATGCCATTTTTTTGTGGGGAATTGAGACCTCTAACTTTAATTGAGGCTAACCTAATTCTTTTCTGTTACCCTCCTTGTTTATAGTCTTCTCTAGCACTCTCCGGCATGCAGGTACAATAATGCTACTTACAATACAAACATTTAAGACAACCTGAAACCCATCCCCTCTCTCAAGGGTTGACCCTCGCCTTCCTTTAGACACGGATGATGACTCAAGGACTTGAGACATCCTCTGTTATATTATACTGTGGGGCACTGTCCTGCTCTTGCTGCGACTGTGAGCAACCTGCATTACACTCTTATTTACCACTAACTATAGCTTTTTTTCTATACCTATGTTTCTCTTCAGTAACTCATATGCAGGCATAGTGTCCTTACTAATTACATTTCTTATTTATTATGTATATACTAGACATTAAGCCCGTTAAATTAACGGGCGCTAGAACATATGTGATGGGGGGGGGACAAAAGGGGGCAACATAGGGGCAAGCACCCTGGTGAGGGGGGGAGCCTTGAGGGCTGCCTCAACTTGATGGGAGTTGTATTATTGCTTCCTGCTGTATTATTGATGCAGCAGGGGGATCACAACTCCCATCAAGATGAGGCAGCCCTCAAGGCTCCCCCCTCGCCAGGGTGCTTGCCCCTATGTTGCCCCCTTATGTCCCCGCCCCCGTGTTACTTACCACCTTAGCGTGGTGTGAAGGGGGCGGGAGGTGGGTAGCGTCGCTCCGCTCGCGCATGCGCAGTCTTTACAAAGTTACAGCTGAGGGATCAGCTGTAACTTTGTGCGCATGCGCAATGAGTAAATTCTCCTGCGATTGCGCAGGAGAATTTTCTCGAGAAATCTGTCAGCAGGGCCGGCCTTAAGTGTTCTGGCGCCCTGTGCGGGATTCCCCCATGGCGCCCCCCCATGTATGCATCTCTCTGCCTTCCCATGTTTGTCCCTTTCCTCTTCGTTGCCCTGTCTGTCTCTCTCTAACTCCCCCATACCTGTTCTCTCTCTCCCTCTATTCTGTCTCTCTCCTCCCCTTCCTCTGTTCTGTCTCTCTCCTGCCCTTCCTCTGTTCTGTTTCTCTCTCCCCCCTTTTCTGTCTCTCTAGCCCTGTTCTGTCTCTCTCTCTCCCCATTCCCCCTGTTCTGTCTTTCTCTCCCCCCTCCCCGTCTGTCTCTCTCTCCCCCTTCCCCCTGTTCTGTCTCTCTCCCCGCCTGTTCTGTCTCTCCCACCTGTTCTGTCTCTCTCTCCCCCCCTGTTCTGTCTCTCTCTCCCCCCCTGTTCTGTCTCTCTCTCCTCCCCTGTTCTGTCTCTCTCCCCCCCTGTTCTCTCTCCCCCCCTGTTCTGTCTCTCCCTCCCTGTTCTGTCCCTCCCCCCCCTGTTCTGTCGCTGTAGCCTTGTTCTGTCTCTCTCTCCCCCCATTCCCCCTGTTCTGTCTTTCTCTCCCTCCCTCCCCGTCTGTCTCTCTCTCCCCCTTCCCCCTGTTCTGTCTCTCTCTCTCTCTCCCCCTTCCCCCTTTTCTGTCTCTTTCTCCCTCCCTCTGTTCTTTCTCTCTACCCCCTGTTCTGTATCTCTCTCCCCCCTCCAGCTGTTCTGTCTCTCCCCCTCCCCCTGTTCTGTCTCTCCCCCCTCCAGCTGTTCTGTCTCTCCCCCTCCCCCTGTTCTGTTCTGTCTCTCCCCCCTGCCTGCCCTTCCTCTGTTCTGTCTCTCTCTCCCCCCTGTTCTCTATCCCCCCTGTTCTCTCTCCCCCCCCCTGTTCTCTCTCCCCCCCCTGTTCTCTCTCCCCCCCCCCTGTTCTCTCCCCCCCCCCCTGTTCTCTCCCCCCCCCCCTGTTCTCTCTCCCCCCCCCCTGTTCTGTCTCTCCCCCCCTGTTCTGTCTCTCTCTCTCCCCCCCCTGTTCTTTCTCTCTCTCCCCCCGTTCTGTCTCTCTAGCCCTGTTCTGTCTCTCTCTCTCTCCCCATTCCCCCTGTTCTGTCTTTCTCTCCCTCCCTCCCCGTCTGTCTCTCTCTCCCCCTTCCCCCTGTTCTGTCTCTCTCTCTCCCCCTTCCCCCTTTTCTGTCTCTTTCTCCCTCCCTCTGTTCTTTCTCTCTACCCCCTGTTCTGTATCTCTCTCTCCCCCTTCCAGCTGTTCTGTCTCTCCCCCTTCCAGCTGTTCTGTCTCTCCCCCTCCAGCTGTTCTGTCCCTCCCCCTGTTCTGTCTTTCTCTCCCTCCCTCCCCCTGTCTGTCTCTCTCTCCCCCTTCCCCCTGTTCTGTCTCTCTCTCTCTCCCCCTTCCCCCTGTTCTGTCTCTCTCTCCCTCCCTCTGTTCTTTCTCTCTACCCCCCTGTTCTGTATCTCTCTCCCCCCTCCAGCTGTTCTGTCTCTCCCCCTCCCCCTGTTCTGTCTCTCCCCCCTCCAGCTGTTCTGTCTCTCCCCCTCCCCCTGTTCTGTTCTGTCTCTCCCCCCTGCCTGCCCTTCCTCTGTTCTCTCTCTCCCCCCCCCTGTTCTCTCTCTCCCCCCCTGTTCTCTCTCCCCCCCCTGTTCTGTCTCCCCCCCCCCTGTTCTGTCTCTCTAGCCCTGTTCTGTCTCTCTCTCTCTCTCCCCATTCCCCCTGTTCTGTCTTTCTCTCCCTCCCTCCCCGTCTGTCTGTCTCTCTCTCCCCCTTCCCCCTGTTCTGTCTCTCTCCCCCCCCCTGTTCTGTCTTTCTCTCCCTCCCCCTGTTCTGTCTCTCTCTCCCTCCCCCTGTTCTGTCTCTCTCCCCCTTCCCCCTGTTCTGTCTCTCTACCCCCCTGTTCTGTATCTCTCTCTCCCCCCTCCAGCTGTTCTGTCTCTCCCCCTGCCCTGTCTCTCTCTCCCTCCCTCCCCCTGTCTGTCTCTCTCTCCCCCTTCCCCCTGTTCTGTCTCTCTCCCCCTTCCCCCTGTTCTGTCTGTCTGTCTCTCTCCCCCTTCCCCCTGTTCTGTCTGTCTGTCTCTCTCCCTCTGTTCTTTCTCTCTACCCCACTGTTCTGTATCTCTCTCGCCCCCCTCCAGCTGTTGTCTCTCCCCCTCCCCCTGTTCTGTCTCTCCCCCTCCCCCTGTTCTGTCTCTCCCCCCTCCAGCTGTTCTGTCTCTCTCTCTCCCCCCCTGTTCTGTCTCTGTCTCTCCCCATTCCCCCTGTTCTGTCTTTCTCTCCCTCCCTCCCCGTCTGTTTCTCTCCCTCCCTCTGTTCTTTCTCTCTACCCCCTGTTCTGTATCTCTCTCTCCCCCTTCCCCCTGTTCTGTCTCTTTCTCCCTCCCTCTGTTCTTTCTCTCTACCCCCTGTTCTGTATCTCTCTCTCCCCCTTCCAGCTGTTCTGTCTCTCCCCCTCCCCCTGTTCTGTCTTTCTCTCCCTCCCCCTGTCTGTGTCTCTCTCTCCCCCTTCCCCCTGTTCTGTCTCTCTCTCCCCCCCCCCTGTTCTGTCTGTCTCTCTCCCCCTTCCCCCTCCCCCAAATTTCCTGCTGGTACGACCTACATATTGGATTTTACATTTGGTACAGGTAATGAGATATATTTTTTATATTGTATTCTGTGATATTGCAACTGTCTCTAAAAATAATGCCTATATCGAGAGTCACTCACAATTCTCTGTTTCTATTATGTATGCGCAGTACAAAGAAACGTTTCCATTATGTATGCACAGTACAAAGAAACAAGGAAATGTGCAATGTGTAAATATAAGAAAATGCTCATCAAAGGAATAGACGTTTGTGACATAACTATATGATATAACCTAAGTGTAACTTACCTGTCACAATGTTTTACTTTACTTTAGAAGGGCAGTCTTTTTCTTTCCTTCTCTATACCTTTAAATGAACAACAGCAACTATTTGTTTTTAATGAAACTCACTTTTTAATTTTGCATCAACCAATTGGAGCACTCTAAGGGTGTTCCCAGTAATGTTCTTAAACCGTTTGTTTCTCACTATTTGTCATTCTATGATTAAGCCTCACGGGCGAAACACGTGAGACTGAGCTTGTATGCTGATCTTTTGCCATTAAAACCTTGAAGATTATACCACCAAGTCTGCCTATTTAACTTATTTACCTTATTTGCGCATGGAGAGGTGCACCGATTGCTCACTAACTTATCGATCTATCATTCACGGCTGGGAACACCGTTAATGAGCTGCACTCACCTGCTCTGTGTCTTGTGGGGCTGGAGGAAGTGAATCTGGAGTTGCCAGTTCCTGGGACATTACATTTGTTTCTCATTTGAGCGGTTCCCAAGGTCTGTTTTGGACGTGGCTCTCCGTTTTTTCATCTGAATACAGATGTCACTGTTACTAAACAGTAAGTGAACTTTCCTTCTCTATCGTGCATTTTGCATTTCCCCAAAACTTGACTACTTTGTTACTTTTTATTTTTTGAATATAAATTGAAGCAGACTTTATACTACTTTATTATGGCTACATCTGATCAGGACAGGCAATGTAGTGATTTAAGTTGCTGTCTCCAACTATGTGGCAGCTATTCCTTTGACCCTAAGAAATCAGATTTTTTTTGCCCAGTGAGGACACTAACACCAAAGAATTCCAGCTTGATAATTTATTCTTCAAGATGAATAAATTGATGAGTGAAGAAATAGGACTCTGGTGGGATGTACTAAGCCTCAAGAAATACGTGGAGATACAAAGGATTCCACGAGGCTTGCGTATTAAGAAAATACCGACTAGCGAACAAACTAATTTGGAGTTTATGACCAAATGGAATGCAGAGCTGGACGCATGTTCTGTAAAACTGATGTTATTACTGACTGAACATAAGGAAACATTATTATCTGGCATTAAAAAGGACATTACAGAATTACAGCTGGAAATGTCAAGTTACCAGAATGCTACAACGTTTAAGGATTTGGATTTGCAACTTAACGACTTTAAGGAAAAACTGGAAACAGAAATTTCCGAAAGAAAAAAAGAGGACATTTATTTGTGACAAACAGGACTATATGGAAAATAATGTGTATAAATGGCCGAAACCCTATGATAAACAACGATCCTCTAATAACAAAAAATCCATCCTTAAAAATCGCCAACATAATAGACATGTATCTTTCTCCAGCTCAGAGGGTTTTACCTCAGAGTTAATTCCCTTTCCTAGAGGCGGTAGGAGGTGGACCCTACCATCTAAGAAGGAGGAAAGAGAAGTAACTTTGCTACACACAAAAGAACTTTATGAGACTGAATGGACTGAAAAAAGTGTTGTTAATCTGTCCCAAATAGAACTCACAGAAGATCAAAAAATAGTATTATCTAAGGGTTTATCTTTCAGTCCTACCTCTCATTTTGACTTATTTAAAACCATGTTGGATGTAAATAAGTTTGTCCGCAAATTGATTCTAAAAAAGTTTTTTTCCACACAGCATGATAACGATGCCCTTGACGGTGTGGTAGATGATAATCTGGTGGACTTCATGGATCTCTCTACCCTATCAGTTTATGTGGAGGAGGTGGGGCCGGGAGATCTAGGGGGCTCACCTGCTGGAAGTAACTCTAACACAGAGGTTGCCTCCTACACTGATATGTATAACGTCTATGATTCTGACATACATTTTGATACCGAGTCCACACCAAGTGTGGACACTAATTTGTTTCATGATGAATGTGGACTGATCACTTTGGAGTCTCTTGGTCTGGAATCAGGCCCTATTGGCGGTCCGGACATAGAGACTCGTCACATTTTCAGGAATAAATCTGATTTCTATCCTATTCATTTTCGGGGAGACAGTGTCCAATTATACCAAAATGTAGTTGAACAGGAACTTCTTTTCCTGGAAAACAAAATTAGAAGCACTAGGGACCACAACAACAATTTGACCCCCAAACAACAAGCAGCTCTCAGGGATCTTAAAAAAGATAATCGTATAGTGATTAGAAATGCAGATAAGGGGGGCTCTGTGGTAATACTGGATGAAGAGAATTATATTGCTGAAGCTAATAGACAGTTGGGAGATACAGAAACTTATATCAAATTAAACAGTAATCCTACTCAAAAGTTTAACCAAGAACTTCTCCGACTACTAGAATCAGCTGAACTAGATTTGCTAATTACTTAGGAGGAGAAAAAATTCATATATAAAGAAAAGCCCATTACCCCTATCTTTCATCATGTACCCAAAATTCATAAAAATCCAGTGTTGCCACCGGGCAGACCCATAGTGGCAGCAATTGGCTCTCTGGGTGAGGGTCTATCCAAATTTGTAGACTTTCATTTACAACCCCTGGTAAAACAACTCAAGGGCTATGTACAAGACACCAGACATGTACTGGGACAGTTGGAACTGGTTACCTGGCAGGAGAACTTTATTTGGGCCACTATGGATGTGGCCTCTCTTTACTCCTCTATTCCTCACTCATATGGAATACAGGCAGTGAGATTCTATCTAGAAAATTTCAGTAACTACTCAATTGATTTAATTGAATTTTTGATTAAGTCTATACATTTCTTACTTACTCACAACTTTTTTCTTTTTGATGGGACCTATTATCTCCAAAGACGTGGGACCGCAATGGGGACATGTTTTGCTCCCTCATACGCCAACCTGTTTTTAGGTTGGTGGGAGCGGTCCCACGTATTTGGAGATGAGAACCCATACAGGTCATCAATAGCCTGGCATGGCAGATATATTGATGAATTGCTTTTTATATGGCAGGGGGACTCGGTATCCCTATCTAATTACCTTACTTTTCTTAATCACAATATCAATTTACTCTAGAATTCAGTCCAAACGACATCTCTTTTTTGGACATTAAACTGTCACATGACAAACATAAAATTCATACTACTAGCTACAGAAAACCAACAGCAGGTAACACGGTCTTACACTATACCAGCTGTCATCCAGAACATGTCACTCGCAATATCCCCTTTGGAGAGTTCCTGAGAGCCAAAAGAAACTGTACATCCGATATAGATTTCGAAAAACAAGCAGAAGATTTACGCAAGAGATTTGTTAGTAGAGGTTATCCCCCTCATATCATTAACAAAGCCTATATAAGGGCTAAACACAGAGACAGAAAATCCCTTATTAACTCTGCTAGAGACAAGAACATAAACAAAAACAATAATAAGAGCAAGTACGATAACAAAATCTACAACACTGATGGAGACTCTGTCACCAAAGATAACATGGCCGTAACTTTTGTTACTGACTTCAGCATGGAATTTAAACAAATAAAACATATAGTCCAAAGTAATCTCCCCTTACTCAAAGCAGACAAAATACTTTGTGATATTTTTCACGACAATTTAGACATTAACTTTGTATCTAGAAAAGCCTGTTCCCTTCAAAACATTTTGTCACCCAGTTATGTGGTGGGAAATTCTACCCAGCCACAGGGATGTAGCTGGATTAGAACCCAAGGTATGTACCCATGTGGCTCCAAAAGATGTGCCTGCTGCAAATTTGTTAATGTGTCCAAGAACTTTGGGTCCACTTCCAAATCAAATACATTTAATGTTATGGACTATATACACTGTAACACTAGTGGGGTCATATATCTCATTACCTGTACCAAATGTAAAATCCAATATGTAGGTCATACCAGCAGGAAATTTAGGACCCGCATAGGAGAACATATTTCGGACATCCGATGTAATAACAACAGGTCCCCTTGTTTTTTGTTCTTCTCTTATTTTGTGTGTCATTTTTGTCAATCCATTTATCTACTGAATTATATGTGTCTACCATTGGAGTTCCAGATTTAAAGTAGACATTTATGCCCAAGCACTCTCTTTAAATGTCCTTTTTATATTGTATTCTGTGATATTGCAACTGTCTCTAAAAATAATGCCTATATCGAGAGTCACACACAATTCTCTGTTTCTATTATGTATGCGCAGTACAAAGAAACAAGGAAATGTTTCCATTATGTATGCGCAGTACACAGAAACAAGGAAATGTGCAATATGTAAATATAAGAAAATGCTCATCAAAGGAATAGACGTTTGTGACATAACTATATGATATAACCTAAGTGTAACTTACCTGTCACAATGTTTTACTTTACTTTAGAAGGGCAGTCTTTTTCTTTCCTTATCTATACCTTTAAATGAACAACAGCAACTATTTTTTTTTTATGAAACTCACATGTTAATTTTGCATCAACCAGTTGGAGCACTCTAAGGGTGTTCCCAGTAATGTTCTTAAACCGTTTGTTTCTCACTATTTGTCAGTCTATGATTAAGCCTCACGGGAAAAAACGCGTGAGACTGAGCTTGTATGCTGATCTTTTGCCATTAAAACCTTGAAGATTATACTACCAAGTCTGCCTATTTAACTTATTTACCATATTTGCGCATGGAGAGGTGCACCGATTGCTCACTAACTTATCTATCTATCATTCACGGCTGGGAACACCGTTAACGAGCTGCACTCACCTGTGTCTTGTGGGGCTGGAGGAAGTGAATCTGGAGTTGCCGGTTCCTGGGACATTACATTTGTTTCTCACTGGGCCTAATACACCACATTGCCTAGCTGGATTTTGGGCCTGCAGGCTGGGTGGATACTTTGAGGAACAGTGAAAATGTGACCAGTCACTGCCAGCGTGTCCCTAGCTACCTGCTAGTATTAGTAAAATTACAAGCCCCTCCTAGAGTCACACCTTCCAGCTCCCAAACTGAACATTACTGTGGAAAACTTAAACAAACACATCCTTTTTTTAAAAAATAACCCTTCCACTGCTGGTAACTGTAATTTTAAAGAAAGGGAATACCTGAATATAAAAGTGAATTATATGGTGGTAAAGCACAAAATACCATTAAGTAGAAGAAAGTGTGCACTCCACTCGCCAAGTAGTGAATGAATAAAGTGCTTCACTAGTGTGCATTTTAACTGTGAGAGTGCCACAGTGAAAAAAAGACACATGTGAATGATGTAAGAGGAAGGTGAAACTTTGGTGAAAAAAAGCAAAAGTATGTGAAATAAGACAAATGTATATGAGAAGTGGTGTGTAACAAGGGGAAAGTGAACAAAAAAAAGGCAAAAGTATGTGAAATAAGACAAATGTATATGAAAAGTGGTGTGTGACAAGTGGAAAGAGAGAGTAAATGAAAAAGAAAAAGGCAAAAGTATGTGAAATAAGATAAATGTATATGAAAAGTGGTGTGTGACAAGTGGAAAGAGAGAAAGTATATGAGAAAAAAAAGGCAAAAGTATATGAAATAAGAGAAATGTATATGAAAAGTGGTGTGTGACAAGTGGAAAGAGTATAGGGAAAAAAAAGAGAAAGGGGGCGTGAACATAATACCACAATAGAAACTAATGATGTATAAATGTGTAAAGCAAGTGTAAAAAATGGATAAACATAATAAAATACAAAATGAAATACAAAGAATATTGCGATGTGCAATGAAATACAAACAAGTATATAGGAACATGTTAGAGTGACAAAATAAAATATATAAAACATATAAAATATTCCAAAAACTAATTGTTGTCTGTGCAAGATAATAAATGTGAGGTCACTCAGAAGCGAATTCATGTGCTCCAATGGAGAACCTTTAAAAGACAAAACTTGATATGAGATATAATGTGTAACGTAAAGAAGCAAATACATAAGTTGGTAAATTCAATAATAAAAGAGAAAGAAAAGGAACATCCTCATAATATGATGTAAATAACAATCAACTATAAGTCACATTAATAATGAACACTAGTTCAAAATGTAAAATGTACGTCCGCGTAAATAAGCATAGTAGTAAATGGCTTAAAAAGGGTACTTGATGTCATGTGACCGTGTTTAAAGCGGAGAACACTGAGATAGTAAATAAAAGAAACAAACCCAGTGGTGAGCATTAGGTCTACCCTTAGTGACAGCAAGAATAATAGAACAGAGCGACTGCATAGAGCAGTGGTGTCCAAACTTTTTTCAAAGAGGGCCAGACTTGATGAAGTGAACATGCGTGAGGGCCGACCATTTTGCCTGACAGTTAAAATTAAGTACAAATGAACTATTTTATGCAAACTTTATTGCAAACGATTTGAATGACAATTCTAAACAGTAGTAAAATCACTCTGCCTTTCATATCTGAAGGCCAGATGAAAAAAAACAACAACACAAGATGCTGAAATATATGTCAGGAACACAACTAACCCTGTCTCTCCACTGCCATCCCATATCTGTCTGTCTCTCCTCTGCCATCCCATGTTTGTCTGTCTCTCCTCTGCCATCCCATATTTGTCTGTCTCTCCTCTGCGAACCCATGTCTGTCTGTCTCTCCTCTACCATTCCATTTATGTCTCTCTCTTCTCCCTTCCCATGCATGGTTCTCTCTGCCAATTTGCCCAATAATATGCCAGTGTTATATGCCATTTAATATGCCCCAGCCAATTTGCCCAATAATATTCCAGTGTTATTTGCCATTTAATATGCCCCTACCAATTTTCCCAGTAATATGCCAGTGTTATTTGCCATTTAATATGTCCCTGCCAATTTTCCCAATAATATGACAATGTTATTTGCCATTTAATATGCCCCTGCCAATTTTCCCAGTAATATGCCAGTGTTTTTTGCCATTTAATTTGCCCCTGCCAATATTCCCAATAATATGCCAATGTTATTTGCCATTTAATATGCCCCTGCCAATTTTCCCAGTAATATGCCAGTGTTATTTGCTATTTAATATGCCCCTGCCAATTTGCCCAGTAATATGCCAGTGTTATTTGCCATTTTATATGCCCCAGCCAATTTGCCCAGTAATATACCAGTTATTTGCCATTTAATATCCCCTGCCAATTTGCCCAGTAATATACCAGTTATTTGCCATTTAATATCCCCTGCCAATTTGCCCAGTAATATGCCAGTTATTTGCCATTTAATATCCCCTGCCAATTTGCCCAGTAGTATGCCAGTTATTTGCCATTTTATATGCCCCAGCTAATTTGCTCAGTAATATGCCAGTTATTTGCCATTTTATATGCCCCTGCCAATTTGCCCAGTAATATGCCAGTTATTTGCCATTTTATATGCCCCAGCCAATTTGCCCAGTAATATACCAGTGTTAGTTGCCATTAATATTCCCCAGCTAATTTGCCCAATAATATGTCAGTGTTACCTTATCATTAATAAGCCCCTGCCTCTTTCCCCAGTACTTTCCCCCAATCTCCCCAGTCCCCAGCACTTACCTTTCCCTGGTGGCTAGTGGCAGGCAGCATGGTCTTCTCCATGCTGCCTGTTCGTCTCACAGGTGGTTGTGCCGATAGGTCACGTGACCCGGCGCGCGTATGACGTCAGCGCGCCGGTCACGTGATCTGTCGGCACTTCCGTGTCGGCACACTGCTCCTGTTCGGCTCCCCGTGCAGCCTGGCAGGCAGAGCGATGGTGGGGGGGGATCTTCCGATCCCTTCTCACCTCCGTCTCTGCCTGCAAGCTTTTTTTTTTTTTCAGAGAGAGACATTGATCAGCCGTGTCTCTGGGGCCGTATGGAAGTAAAGGACGGGCCGCAACTGGCCCGCGGGCCGGACTTTGGACATGACTGGCATAGAGGCTCTGAGATAAATACACGTAAGTCGTATCGGATAAAAAGGGGGTTAGGTACATCATTTTAAAAGAGGTAACATACATGTAAATAGACATTGCTAAGAGAAGGTATATTTGGCAAGCAGGAATGAACTGGGTGGGAAAAGAGAAGGCAGGCGTATTGCATGAATAACAGAAAACAGGAAAGTGATTCATGATAAACAATGGAGTACTACACCTAATAAAAACGTAACATCATACTCTGCATTAATGCCTTTCGGATATCTAGTCCCCAGTTTAAAAATCCAAAAGGTTTCTTGTTGGCATAGTTTTCTGTGCAAGCTCCCACCTCTGGGGCCACCCCTTTTTTTCTCTAGAATGGTGACTGCAAAGCATTGCCACAACTGAAGAAATGTTTCGCCACTGATGTGTTGGTTTTATTTTCAATATCATTCAAGTGCTCTCTGATCCTGCACTTTAGTTTTCTGCCTGTGCGACCCACATATTGTTTTCTGCATTTGTTGCAAGTTATAACATACACAACATTAGAAGTGTTGCAGTAAGTATAGTCCTCAATTGTAGCAATGCTGTGCCCACCATATGAAGACATAGATTTTTGCTTGGTGGTATGTTTACATGTTTTACAAATTTTATGACCACAGGGAAAGGTACATGCAACATTGAGCCTATTCTCCCTCGTATTTTGTTGGCTATCATGTGTGTATAGGCTGGGAGAAAAAATACTGCCAAGGGTCCTTGTTCTTTTTGCTGAGAATCTGACTCCCGGCGTTAGAACTTCGTTATATACCTTATCGGCTGTAAGGATGGGTAAATGTTTTTTAATTATGTCAGTGATCTGAGTGAATTGTAAACTGTATGGGGTAACAAAGGATGTCTGTAAATGTGTGTCAGATTTAGGTTTATGTGTATCAGTTTTGTTTACATTATGTTTAGATGCACTCTCTCTATCTACAGGTTTACCAGAGGGATGCAAGTTGCTGGATTTAGTTTTCACATTATTGCTAATTAAAGCTGTATGGTCTTTGGACATGGCAATATTAAATGCCCTGTCCAGCATCCTTTCTCTTGTAACTCCGTGCTAGAAGTCGGCTCTTTAAAATCAAGGCTTTGATTTTTAAACACTGACAAATTAGAACAATTCCTTCTTAAGGTAATAAAAAGACCCACTGGTATATTTTTGATTACAGATTTAGAGTGGCAGCTTGAGGCATGTAGGACTGCATTGCCTGCAGTGGGCTTTCTATATGATGCAGTGTCTATGTTTTTAGAGGCAAGATTGCCTTTTAGAGTAAGGTCCAATAAATCAATGCTAGTGTGTGAGTAATTCATGGTGAATCCTAAGTTCAAGTCATTATGATTGACATATTCAAGAAAATCATTCAATTGAGAATCTGAACCCTGCCATACAAACAACAGATCGTCAATGTACCGCCCATACCAGGCGATACATTAACGATATGGGTTTGCATGGTCATAGATATAAGCATCCTCCCAAGCGATCATATAAATATTAGCATATGCAGGGGCAAATCGTGACCCCATAGCTGTACCTTGACATTGTAAATAATAGATGTTATTAAACATAAAATAATACGTGTAAGAAGAAACTCTGTAGTTTCCAAAAAGTACTGCTTTATATCCTCTGAGTAGTTGCTATATCTGTTCAAAACTGTTTCAAGGGCATGGATGCCCAGTTTGTGTGATACAGTATTTGAACATGTGACCCATTCTGTAACTGATATGAGTATTTCTGACTCCATTAAAAATAACGCTTTAACCTTTGCAGACAAATGTATCTTATATGCCTTGCAAGACTTGGTGTTAGACCACAAACAAGATGATGTTGACAGTGATGCAATAGACACTCTTGATACTACACTTAAAAGGAAATCCAAATTCTACCCCATAAATAGTAGAACTCCAGAGACGGATCTTTTTCAAAAAACAGTGGAGAGAGAGTTAAATATATTACATAGCACTTCTCATGTCCCACGTGTACGTAATCTCACAGTTGAACAAAACAAAGCACTGAGCACTTTAAGAAGTAACAAAAATGTAATTATTAAACAAGCTGATAAAGGAGGTGCTGTGGCTATCCTAAACAGAATAGACTATGTTAAGGAGGTAGAGAGACAGATTCTTGATCATAAGACTTACATAAAATTACCAAATAACCCAGTTCACAAATTCTTCACCCAACTAAGAGGGCATTTGGACACAGGGGAGTTCTTATCTGACTCCCAGCTTTAGAACTTCGTTATATACCTTATTGGCTGTAAGGATGGGTAAATGTTTTTTAATTATGTCAGTGATCTGAGTGAATTGTAAACTATATGGGGTAACAAAGGATGTCTGTAAATGTGTGTCAGATTTATGTTTATGTGTATCAGTTTTGTTTACATTATGTTTAGATGTACTATCTCTATCTACAGGTTTACCAGAGGGATTCAATTTACTCGATTAAGTTTTCACATTATTGCTAATTAAAGCTGTACGGTCTTTGGACATGGCAATATTAAATGCCCCGTCCAGCATCCATCTCTTGTAACCCCGTGCTAGAAGTCGGCATGACGTGACAAGTTGTACGTTGATGCGCAGGGAGGCGGGGAGAGGCTGATCCCGGCAGTATACGGAGCTGACCAACAAGCGTGAGGAAAAAGGTCCCCCCGGAAAGAAAGCAAACACTGAGTATGCTCAGTTATGCACGCTGCAAGGCTGAAAAGGCATGTGATTTAGACTAAGAGGAAGAAAGCCTGAGATCTGAACAGAGAGCCTGCATTTACTTTCGGTTTCCCTCGTGGTGGCCTCCTTCTACCCCGACCCAGCTGATTCTCCTGAACGTGATGATAGAGTAACCTTTGTTGTCTGCTTCTCTGCCTGTCCCAGAAGTTCACAAGGATCTACATGGACTCAATGAACACGGCTTTAATAACCTCTGAGAAGTCTGTCGAAACACTGCTAAACTGCTACAGCATGACCTCAGATAAGTGATTTATTATGGGCTTGAAAGTGTCTATTTAATGCTTAAACTGAAAGAGAGGGGGGCGTGAAAAGAAAGATTGAAGAGAAGGGAGATAAAGTAGTAGAAAAAATGTTGTGTGGGAATAAATGACTCTGAAAACCAGCTCATATAATTCAGTGGTCTAACACCCACGTGAACTGCATGAATAATCCAAAATTATTGGTTTCTGAACAAATACTGCATGACTTGCTGCTTTGCTATAAAGTCCCCACGTGTAAACTTATGGGAGAATAACTGGCTCTGAAAATCAGGTCATATAATTCAGAGGTCTAATACCCACGTGTACTGCATGAATAATCCAAAACTATTGGTTTCTGAATATTACTGTATGACTTGTTGCTTTGCTATAAAAATCCCACGTGCATACTTGTGTTGGAATAACTGACTCTGAAAATCAGGTCATATAACTCAGAGGTCTAATACCCACGTGTACTGCATGAATAATCCAAAACTATTGCTTTCTGAATAATACTGGATGACTGGTTGCTTTGCTATTAAATCTCCATGTGCAAACTTATGTTGGAATAACTGGCTCTGAAAATCAGGTCATACAACTCAGAGGTCTAATACCCACGTGTACTGCATGAATAATCCAAAACTACTGCTTTCTGAATAATACTGGATGACTTGCTGCTTTGTTATAAAATCCCCACGTGCAAACTTATGATGGAATAACTGGCCCTGAAAATCAGGTAATATAATTCAGAGGTCTAATATCCACGTGCAATGCATGAATAATTCACTATTGGTTTCTGAATAATACCGGATGACTTGTTGCTTGGCTATAAAATCCCCATGTGCAAATTTCCTGTCTTTCTTCTCAGTGGACTGATGAGGGGTTACGAAACAAACCAAAGTGTTTCAAATAAAACCTGGTCTGCAGGTCATAAGGCTAATGATCTACTTTGGAATAGCAAAATACAGGGCTTAGCAGAGGTTTCTGTACTAATTTTCAGAGAACAGATAGTGGTCTCTTACTATATATTAAATACTAAACATCTAAAATTAACACTAAGTGTGGACATATCTGTAAAAAGGAAATTGAATGGCTTTTCCCTAATCATAGTTTTTGAGAACTTGAAGCTGATGCACACTCCAGGGTAATACCTATATACTGATTGATATTATATATTACACGTGAAAAACCCACGACAAAGGAATTACATCGACTATATATCAGAGACAACGATCCACCTGCATTCTCTTAACCCTCGGTGGCAGACACAGGAGTGTGGAGAGAGAAAAAGGAGAAGAGTTGAAAATAAGAAAAAAATTACAAATTATCATAATGACCACAAAAAAAAAAACGCAGACTCAAAGATTCTCTCGAAGAGGGATAAAAGGGAAACAAAACAAGACAAAAATCTTTCGGCTTTCTTCTCCCCTCAGGGAGGTAGAGAGCATCCTGAAAAAACCGTATCAGATATTTCAATGAATTCAGATACAGCGGATGCTCCCCAAAAAAAGGAAAGAGGGACAGTGACTATCGATTTACTAGACACTAGCCTGCAAGGCCTACTAGCAGAAATTAAGAAGGAAATTGCTAGCCAGGCAGTTGACATCAAGAAAGAGATTAATTCTTTGGCTAACAAGATCCAAATAATAGAAGAAAAAAGTGAAAATTTGGAATTCAGACTAAATGATCTTAAGGATGAGAATGATGCTCTAAATAAAAAAATAGTCCTCCTGGAAGATAAAGTCGGAGACTTGGAAGATCGCTCTAGGAGAAATAACCTTAGATTCCGAAACATACCAGAAGAATCGGTACAGGAAGATATTAGATCGGTCCTTAAGGTGTATTTTGAAGCTATGGGGTTAAAAAAGGACGAACACGAGGGAATAATTGAAAGATGCCACAGACTCAACAAACCCAAAAATCTGCCGAAAGACACCCCTCGGGACATTATTGTCTGTTTTCATTCATAAGCTTTTAGCACCTTTTCTTTAAAGCTAAACAGAGAACAAAACAGACAGGAAGGCAAATATAAGAATGTATTGGTGTTACCAGATCTATCATTTGTAACAAGGTCAAAACGGAAGAAATTTGCACCGGTTGCGGCTATACTAAGGAAACACGAAATCAGATTCAGATGGGGCTTTCCAGTAAAAATGATAATATTTCATCAAGAGCATACCGAAGTCTGTGAATCCTATGAAACAGCCAAAGCTTGGCTAGCAGCCAATAACTTATCCTAAAAAATATAGACCTGCCCTTTTTTTTTTTTTTTCTCTCATTTGGAACAAATGTGACGGTGTATGTTAAACACCTACACACTTGGAACTTCAAGCAAGCAATGACTATATGAAAGTCAACTGATATATACGGGTCTTCTTGTATAACAGGGCCTACAAGAATAGATATGACTGAATAAAATAAATATCTGCTCATCTCTGCCATCTGCCATGAAGATAGAGAGAAACATTTTTTTTTTTTCTTCTCTTTTCTCTTTCGGAACAAAGATGACGGTGAAGGCTAAATACCTACACACTTGGAACTTTAAGCAAACAAAGACTATACGAAAGTTAACGAATATATATGGGTCTCTTTGAATAATATGGACTTATAAGAATAGTCATAATTGTATAAAATAAATATTTGCTTATTACTACCAATATTGGTAAAGATAGAGAGAAATAGGTTGGGTTTTTTTTTTTTTTTTTTTCTCCCCCTTCTCTCTCCTCCATCATATTACAGGAGGGAACTAAGTGTGAAGTATACTAAACTAAGTCTGAAGGGATTAAAGGGATATAGAACATTTCTTAGACTACTAAGAACAATACTAATTGTAATAGATAAGGTGGACAGTAGTAAAGAGAAAGAGAGATGATATGGTTCTAACACAAATTTTATCACCATTTGCACGTATTAATTTTGGAAGCTTGAAAATCACGAAAAGTAGACTAAAAATTAAAATGTAACTAAGTTTTTTTTTCTTTCTCTCCTTTTGGAGAACTCCACTCACACACTTAGCGCTTTTGCATATACTGAGCAAGAAGCAGACCGGATCCTTGAATCGGTAGGAATAGGAGGTGATTTCCTGACAACACCGTTAAAAGAGGTAAACTTGAATGAATGGGAGAAATTGAAGAAAAAATTAATTGGCTGCAAACTGCATAGTATAACTCTGGCTGAATATTTTCGGGTGAAACGAATACCGAGGGGATTGAGACTGAAACTCCGTCCGACATTATTTTCACAGAATGAGGATTATAAAACAACATAGTAACATAGTAACATAGTAACATAGTAATTTAGGTTGAAAAAAGACACAAGTCCATCAAGTTCAACCCTTCTACCTATCATTACAGATTTTGATCCAAAAGAAGGCAAAAAAAAACCCTAAGGAAGCTATTTCGAATTTTGCCTCCTGGGGGAAAAAATTCCTTCTTGACTCCAAGAGGCAATCAGATTTCTCCTTGGATCAATAAGCTCTTTTATTAATGCTTATTCTATTATTAATAGCCCTGTATGTTCTGCTTTCCTAAAAAAACATCCAAACCATTTTTAAATGCATTTATTGTGGTTGCTAGCACTACCTCTCTTGGCAGGGAGTTCCATAACTTTATTGTCCTAACCGTAAAGAATCCCTTCCTTTGCTGTCTATGAAATCTTTGCTCTTCCAGTCTGAGGGGGTGACCTCTTGTTCTTTGTACCTTTCTGTTAATGAACAGGTCACTGGAGAGCTCTTTATATTGGCCCTGCAAATATTTATATAATGTTATCATATCCCCTCTGAGACGCCTTTTTTCTAACGTATATAAATTCAATTTTTTAAGTCTCTCTTCATAACTAAGATCCTCCAAACCCCTTATTAATTTTGTAGCTCTCCTTTGCACTTTTTCTAGTTCCTTAATATCCTTTTTAAGGACTGGTGCCCAGAACTGTACTGCATATTCAAGGTGAGGTCTTACCATTGATTTGTAAAGAGGCAAGATGATATCCTCCTCCCGTGAATCTATACCTCGTTTTATACATGCCAATATCTTATTGGCCCTTGCAGCTGCTGACTGGCATTGGGCACTGTTGCCAAGTTTGTTGTCTATAATTATTCCTAAATCCTTTTCATTAGTAGTTTTTCCCAGGCAAAAACCATTTAAGGTATATGTTGCTTTGTTATTATTTTTCCCATAATGCAAAACTTTACATTTGTCTATATTGAACCTCATTTGCCACTTTACTGCCCAGTCCCCCACTCTGTCCAAATCTTCCTGTAAAGAAAAAACATCAAGATTAGTCTTTATTGCCTTACATAATTTAGTGTCGTCCGCAAACACGGAGACATGGCTCTCAGCACAATGTGGCAGATCATTAATAAACAAATTAAAAAGAAGAGGGCCCAAAACAGACCCCTGAGGTACTCCGCTCAATACCCTTGTCCAATTTGAGGATTTTCCATTTACAACAACCCTTTGTGTTCTATCTTTTAGCCAATTTTCAATCCACATACACACATTTGCCCCCAAACCTATTTCTCTCAATTTGTAGAGTAACCTTTTGTGTGGAACTGTATCAAATGCTTTCGCAAAATCCAAATAGATCACATCAACTGCCACACCTTGATCTATATTTTTACTGACTTCTTCATAGAATGTTATTAAGTTTGTTTGACAAGACCTGTCTTTCACAAAACCATGTTGACTTTTACTAATTATATTCTGGTTCAAGATGTATTCTTGAGTGTATACCTTTAGCAATCCTTCAAATAGTTTCCCCACTACAGATGTCAAGCTCACTGGCCTATAATTACCTGGCAGAGATTTTGATCCCTTTTTAAATATTGGAATGACATCCGCCTTTCGCCAGTCTGTTGGCACTGTACCTGAACTGAATGAATCCCTAAAGATCATGAATAGTGGTCTGGCCAGAATTATGCTTAACTCTCTAAGTACCCTTGGGTGTATACAATCTGGTCCTGGGGCCTTGTCTATATTAACAGAGTTTAATTGCTTAAGCACTTTTTCCTGTGTCAGCCAATCCCATGTTTGCGGCGAATGTCCCATAACTTCCTGTAGCAGGGGCTCGTCCATCTGCTCTTCCTTAGTATAAACAGAAGAAAAAAAAGTATTTAAAATGTCTGCTTTCTCTCTGTCCTCACTTACCAAATTTCCCATTTGGGATAATAAGGGCCCAACATTTTCCCTCTTTAGCTTTTTTCCATTTATATATTTATAAAACATTTTGGGGTTAGTTTTACTCTCCTTGGCAACCCTTTTCTCATTTTCCAATTTAGCCATTTTAATTGCCTTTTTGCAGGCTTTGTTGGCCTCTTTGTACTCTATAAATGATAATGCTGATCCCGTGTTTTTATAATGTTTGAATGCCATTTTCTTGTTTTGTACTTCCTGTTTCACGTTACCTGTAAGCCACATTGGTTTCAATTTTTGTCTTTTGCATTTGTTTCCCAAAGGTATATATTGGGATGTGTACTTTTGTAATGTGTGCTTAAAGGCATTCCACTTGTCTTCTGTGTTTAGTCCAGAAAACAATCGTTCCCAGTCTAAATGTTCAATCGATGCCCTTAGTCCATCAAAGTTAGCCCTTCTAAAATTAAGTGTTTTGGTGGCGTATTTACCAATTTGCTTTTTTGCATTAATCTCAAATGAGACCATATTATGGTCACTATTCCCCAAGTGTTCTCTTATTTGGATGTTTGAGATAAGCTCCTCATTGTTTGTTATTACCAAATCCAGACAGGCATCCATTCTAGTTGGGGTGTCTACTAATTGTGCCATAAATTTGTTATTAAGCAGGTCCAGAAACTTGCTGCCCCTAGCTGAAATAGTTGTGCCACACTTCCAATCTATATCTGGGTAATTAAAATCTCCCATGATTAGAACTTCATTCATATTTGCAGCCTTTTCAATTTGTAATAAAAGCTGATCTTCTCCATCAATGCTAATATTTGGTGGCTTGTAGCATACACCTACAAGTAATGTGCGATTCTTTTTAGCGTCTAAGCTAATCTCCACCCACAGTGTCTCCACATCAGTTCCAGTTACATCATGTACACTGTAACGGATCGCCTGGCACCCCGACTGGGTACCTCCGTTAAAGGATGCTCCTAGCGCTTCCTGAGGACTCCAAGCACTGCAGCAGACACCACAACCACCAAACCGGAGAAGCATATGAATCCTACCAAGCATATGAATGCTGTAGGCAGTTGAATAGGAACCATACGAATAGGTTTACTCTCCTAGCAGTCAAACTGGAACAGCATACAATAAATCCTTCCCCCAATAATGAGACGACACTTCACTTTGAGGGTTAAAACAGGAACTCTTACAGCAAGATTGAACTACTTTATTTGACAAACAACACAGACTTATATACACCAAACTGCAATCAGATAACACTTGATTAAACAATAGAAACCTTAAACACATCACCAGTAAAGCAGTATCTAGCCACTTTAATCTGGAGCCAAAAGCAAGGTAGTCAGACTGGGCGGCTGACATAACTAAACAATGGAAGGCTTAAACACATTACAGACAGGGTCCATAATCTATAGGGAGGTGTTTGGCCCTCAGGCCCCTCCAAGAACCCCAGTCAGTCAGACTGTCAGAATTCACTTCGTGACAGCGGCCACCCCCGAGAACAAAGGACGGCTACTTACTGTTCAATTACCCGTTCGCAACAATGTTGCAACGGGTAATTGAGGACACACTTTAAAATACATAAAGTCACATTTTACACATAACACACAGACATTTCACATATCCCCAGATAGCTCAGGTCTGAGCGCACATTATTAAGTGAATGGCGCTCGGACCACACAAATACAGTTTAATCGCCATGGAGCCAAAGTCTTTACAGTCAGTTTCATACGAATGGGCTCCATGGGATTCCTATCTGGGGTATAACACATTCACATAAAGTCTGGTCCATAGTCCAAAGGCAAGAGGCGGGCAAGCAGCCCCCTCCAAGGACACGTGGCGAGGCCGGTTTCGCCACATTTCTCCCCTTTACCATCCAAACTAACAGGGTATCTGACCTCCTGCCGGTCAGTGCCCTGGTTAGTCCAGCAACCCACCCACGAAGCACAAACAGCAATACAACCCACCCACAATAACTGGTTACTACACCTGGATGAAATAGCAACTTGTCCATGTCCAGGTGCCTCACCACAGCTGTGCGGGGGGCTGGTAGACTGCCTTGGTGGGTTGCTGAGTGGGCAGAGACCAGCGGTACTCTGCCCGGGTGCCAGCGCTACCACTGAAGTAGCCTGGTTGGAGCCTGTTTGGGGGAGGGGGAGACCGACTGTCTCCCCTCTGGATACACTGCTCTGTGGCTGGGGGACAGGACCGACCGTCCCTGCCCCTGGGGCTGCAAGTGCAGAGACTACGGTCCCATCTGCATAGTTGTGGGGCTTAACATCTCCCCTTGGTGGGTTAGGCTGCCGCTGGAGAGAGGGTGTAACAAGCTCCTCTCTCTGAACTGTAGACTGCCGCTGGGGAGAGGGGGTAACCTGCTCCTCTCCCTGACACTCTCTTTGCTGGTGGAGAGGGGGACCAACTGTCTCCCCTTTCAATATTTTGTCCTGCGGCTGGGGTGCGAGACAGATGGTCTCTGCTTCCTGGGGTACACACTGCCGCTGGGGAGGAAGGACTGCACCTTCTGCTCCCTGGGGTACACACTGCCGCTGGGGAGGAAGGACTGCCCCTTCATCTCCCTGGGGTACACGCTGCCGCTGGGGAGGAAGGACTGCACCTTCTGCTCCCTGGGGTACACACTGCCGCTGGAGATCTGGGCCGACCGCCCAGCATCCCTGTAGGGCCGGTAGAGAGACCGCCATCCCATCTCCACCTGCCATCTGTGGGTCTTCCCAGGACCAGTCTATGAGGTCCCCTACTTCTGCCGCTGGTAGTGAAGCAGGGGGTACCTCGGCTGCGTTTTCCCAGCTGTAGGTTGGCAGGTCTGGGTCTCCCAGCCAGTTTTCCTGTTCTGTGTCTATGCCCTGTGGCTGACATGAGTTTAGTAGTTCCACATAGTCCATCTCTAGCTGTCGTTCCATGGCAGCCAAACGGTGGAGGTCTTGTCCCAGTCCCCTAGATCTCGGGCCCTGTACCATCTCACCCCGGTAATAAAAAATAGCCCAGTACCGTGACTCTGCTGGACTGCCAAAGTCGACGTCTTCTGCTAAGGCCTTCCACAACAGGCCAGGGCTAGTGTAGTTCTCCCCCTCCGGCTGGATGCCCTCTGCCCTCCATGTCTCTGGCTGGACAGTGCACCACCACAGTGCCCGGTATGAGGCGTCAAGGCTCAGTTCCCTTTCCACGAGGTACTCAAGTTGTCTGACCTGCTGCCCTCCGGGTTGGTCTCCCAGAAGCGGCATCCGCCAGGCCATTTGTTCCTCCAACCGGTATGCGACACCAGGAAGGCGCTGCTGCCGTTGATACTGGACTTCCTCCAGGGCATTGTACCATAGTTCTTGCCGGGCAATATCTCTCCAGTCCAATTCACCCTCTTCCTCAGGGGTGCGAGGTGCCCAAGGATCCACGAACCCCATTTTCCCAAATCTTTATGTAGACAGGGACGCTGTATAAACACTAGCGTCGCCTTCAATTTGTAAATCCAAACGACTGTGTCTCTGAGCTGCTTTACCTCGCACTAGGACGCCATCCCACCGCTGCCACCAATGTAACGGATCGCCTGGCACCCCGACTGGGTACCTCCGTTAAAGGATGCTCCTAGCGCTTCCTGAGGACTCCAAGCACTGCAGCAGACACCACAACCACCAAACCGGAGAAGCATATGAATCCTCCCAAGCATATGAATGCTGCAGGCAGTTGAATAGGAACCATACGAATAGGTTTACTCTCCTAGCAGTCAAACTGGAACAGCATACAATAAATCCTTCCCCCAATAATGAGACGACACTTCACTTTGAGGGTTAAAACAGGAACTCTTACAGCAAGATTGAACTACTTTATTTGACAAACAACACAGACTTATATACACCAAACTGCAATCAGATAACACTTGATTAAACAATAGAAACCTTAAACACATCACCAGTAAAGCAGTATCTAGCCACTTTAATCTGGAGCCAAAAGCAAGGTAGTCAGACTGGGCGGCTGACATAACTAAACAATGGAAGGCTTAAACACATTACAGACAGGGTCCATAATCTATAGGGAGGTGTTTGGCCCTCAGGCCCCTCCAAGAACCCCAGTCAGTCAGACTGTCAGAATTCACTTCGTGACAGCGGCCACCCCCGAGAACAAAGGACGGCTACTTACTGTTCAATTACCCGTTCGCAACAATGTTGCAACGGGTAATTGAGGACACACTTTAAAATACATAAAGTCACATTTTACACATAACACACAGACATTTCACATATCCCCAGATAGCTCAGGTCTGAGCGCACATTATTAAGTGAATGGCGCTCGGACCACACAAATACAGTTTAATCGCCATGGAGCCAAAGTCTTTACAGTCAGTTTCATACGAATGGGCTCCATGGGATTCCTATCTGGGGTATAACACATTCACATAAAGTCTGGTCCATAGTCCAAAGGCAAGAGGCGGGCAAGCAGCCCCCTCCAAGGACACGTGGCGAGGCCGGTTTCGCCACATACACCTTCTTTAATACTGGGATTTAATTGAGGGTTTACATACAGACAAATCCCTCCCCCTTTTCTATTTACTCTGTCCTTTCTAAAAAGTGAGTAACCTTGTAAATTAACTGACCAGTCGTGGGTCTCATCCCACCACGTTTCTGTGATTCCGATTAAATCATACTGTTCAGCACTTACCAGTATCTCCAGCTCACCCATTTTGTTTGTCAAGCTTCTTGCATTTGCTAAAAGACATTTGAGATTACTACCCATTTTCTGTTTAGTTGACAAACACTTAATGTGTGCAGGTTTAATTATATGGACCTCCCTTTGGTCTATGTTAACCCCACCACTGCTTTCCTCCTCTCCCATAGCTAGACCCACCTTCCAATCTACCCTAGCTACCATTGCTTCTTTTTGATCTTGACCCTCCCCCCCAGAGCTTAGTTTAAAAGCTCATCTAATCCTCTAGCCATCCTCGCCCCTAATACTGCAGCCCCCTCATCATTGAGGTGCAGCCCATCCCGTCCAAAGAGTCTGTAGCCGACTGCAAAGTCTGCCCAGTGCTCCAAGAACCCAAATCCCTCTTGCTTGCACCACCTTCGCAACCACGCATTAATCTCCCTAAGCTCCCGCTGTCTCCCTGACGTAGCGCGTGGTACTGGTAATATTTCCGAGAATATTACCTTGGAGGTCGTTTCCTTTAGCTTCTTTCCTAGTTCCCTAAAATCATTTTTAAGGACCCCCCACCTACCATTTACTTTGTCATTAGTACCAATGTGTACTATGACCGCTGGATCATGCCCAGCCCCTCCCAATAATCTGCCTACCCGTTCCGCAACATGCCGAACCCGAGACAACATACAGTTCGGCATTCGGGGTCCTGGCGACAGATTACCCTATCTACCTTCCTAATAATACAATCCCCTACCACCACAACCTGTCTAGCCTTCCTAGTGTCCTGGCTCCCAACTGCGCTGGAGAGGCTACTCACCTGGCTGCTAGGAGAGTCCGCCTGCCCCAGAAATGCCTCTTCTGAGCTAATCCACCCAGCATCCTCACACAAGCTGGCAAACATGTTGGGGTGAACCAGCTCAGAACAAGCCTCCCTAGCTCTCCGACCCCTACTGCCCCTTACACAACTAACCCAGCTCTCTGCCCTAGAAACCTCTTCCCCTCCATCATCACCCTCCTCTACACTGGCCCCAGCCAATGCCTGCTCCATGAGCAGTAAACTCCGCTCCATGTTGCTTATGTCCCTAAGTGTTGCCAGTTGCCTCTTTAGATCTAATATTATATTTTCCAAAGCAGCAACCTGCTCACATCTGCAGCAGCGGTATGGACCCTGGGGAACTTGCTCCAAGACCGCATACATGCTGCAAGACATGCACTTAGTGGCATTGTCCAACATGCTCTCTAGTGTAAACCACAAAATTAGAATAAAATTTAAAAAAATAAAAGATTTATACTTTACCCTCCTTTCCTTTTAACTCCTTCTTTGCTTCTAACTCCCACACTTAAGAAGCTTTTTTCACTTTAGAAGCTGCTCACTATTTGCCTGCTCCTTCCAGTTAAATGGCCTTCAAAGTAAAGAGACTCCCAGAGAAGGTTAATTAACTGATTGCAAACAGCCTTGCAAACCTTTTCCCTCCAAACAGTTTTTTTTATTTTTTTTTTCAACCAATCTTTATCAAAAATGCACACAAAATAAACAGTGCTCCCCTTGCAGTAAAAATCAAAATATACTTTCCTTCTTTGCTTCTAACTCCCACACTTAAGAAGCTTTTTTCACTTTAAAAGCTGCTCCCTTGTATTCGCCTGGCTCACTATTCGCCTGCTCCTTCCAGTTAAATGGCCTTCAAAGTAAAGAGACTCCCAGAGAAGGTTAATTAACTGATTGCAAACAGCCTTGCAAACCTTTTCCCTCCAAACAGTTTTTTTTATTTTTTTTTCAACCAATCTTTATCAAAAATGCACACAAAATAAACAGTGCTCCCCTTGCAGTAAAAATCAAAATATACTTTCCTTCTTTGCTTCTAACTCCCACACTTAAGAAGCTTTTTTCACTTTAGAAGCTGCTAACTATTCGCCTGCTCCTTCCAGTTAAATGGCCTTCAAAGTAAAGAGACTCCCAGAGAAGGTTAATTAACTGATTGCAAACAGCCTTGCAAACCTTTTCCCTCCAAACAGTTTTTATTTTTATTTTTTTCAACCAATCTTTATCAAAAATGCACACAAAATAAACAGTGCTCCCCTTGCAGTAAAAATCAAAATATACTTTCCTTCTTTGCTTCTAACTCCCACACTTAAGAAGCTTTTTTCACTTTAGAAGCTGCTCCCTTGTATTCAAAACAAGATTTGAAGCGATTTTAAATAAATGTTCTATGGACATTATTTTACTTACAATTGAAAATTTACAAAAAGAGATTGCTTCTACAGAAAAAGAACTGGAAGATATGGACGAGAAGTTAAAGTTACAATTTAACCCTAAAGAACTAACAGAATTGTGGCAACCGGTGGAGAAAAAAATTGATATATTTCGCCTTGAAGTTGAGAGCCGTAAAAGACGTAAATTCCAGCGTGATCTGGATGACTACACAAAGGGGCAAGTCTATAATTGGAATGGAGAAAATAGGAGAGTGAGATTCTCCACTCCCATCCAAAATAAAAACCGGAAACACACAGCTACAATATCCGAAACCACCCTGGGTTTAGAAGATACCTGTGATACACCTAATACCTCCACATCTTTTTTTGGCCGAAAGGGGGTTCCCATCTACCCCCAGAGAAAAACAAGACGGGGAGGCAAAAAGCACAAGCGGAACACACCGCACGAGAGAGCCACGACAGCAGCCCACCCGCAACAACCGGAGCGGAAGACATTAATCACGAATTTATCAGATTTATCGTTGAACATTCACGAGGTAAAAACACTTGAGAGGGGACTGTCTTTTTGTCCATCAGATCGGGTTAAACCTTTTCAGATTGAAGTGGACTTGTTCCGTTTTTTTCGAAACATAAAACTTAAGGTGATGTTTCGAAATCAGCGGAGTATGGAATGAAGTGAAGTTACTGAATCTATTTTTGCTGCAAATGAGTTGAAATTAAGAAATAAGTCCACATTTTTGCCAAATTTAAGAGAAGCACCTGTTGAAACTTTTGTTCAGTTAGTAGAGAAAGATATACAAACCATTTTGTCTAGAGAACAGCACTTAACGACCTATCCAGAAACACTGACATTGTGGTTAAACCGGCTGATAAGGGGGGTTCCTTGGTAATAATGAACCGTACTGATTACATCTCTGAAATTACAGGACAATTACATGATCAAAACACATATCAAATATTGAATGGGGATCCCATCTTTGAAATTAAAAAGCAAATAGATTTAATTCTGGTAAAAGCTATGGAGGATAAAATAATTGATAGAGCCCTATTGGGCTACCTCACCTGTGACCACCCATTGACCCCAGTATTATATACATTACCCAAAATACATAAATCTATGGAAACCCCCCCCGGAAGACCAATAGTGGCAGGAATTAATTCAGTGTTGAACCCTCTGTCAGTGTTCCTGGACAAAATCTTTAGGAATGGTCTTACACAAATACGATCATATTTAATAGACACAACTGACTTGTTAAACAAATTGCAAAATGTTGTGGTAGAAGATCATACCATATTGGTATCTTTAGATGTGAACAGTCTATACACCTCCATCTCCCATACTGAGGGTACAAGAGCTGTGTATGAAATGGCCATAAGATTGGGATACGGGGGTGACAGTCTTCTGGATAAATTCTATTTACAAACCCGTGGAACCGCAATGGGCTCAAATGTGGCCCCCACATATGCAGGGCCGTCTTTAACGCGGGGCAAACGGGGCAACTGCCCTGGGCCCATTTACTCCTGGGGGGCCCCAAGGCAGCTGTCCCGTGGGCCCCCAGCCCCTGCTGCCGCGTTCACAGCGCATTGCGCTTGTGAACGCTTTTTTCCGGCAAGCCGCATCCGATGGATGCGACGGCCGGAAAAAAAAAAAAAACTGACGCCGGATGTGACGTTGCGTCACATCCGGTTTCTGTTTCCCTCCTCCGTGCAAGAGGGAAGACTGCACGGAGGAGACATCCGGCGGGGGACACGGAGCAGCTTCATGTAAGTACGGGGGGGGGGGGGCTGGCTGGCACAATATTCCTGGTATCTGATTGGCACTATATTACTGGGTATCTGATTGGCACTATATTACTGGGCATCTGATTGGCACTATATTACTGGGCATCTGATTGGCACTATATTACTGGGCATCTGATTGGCACTATATTACTGGGCATCTGATTGGCACTATATTACTGGGTATCTGATTGGCACTATATTACTGGGCATCTGATTGGCACTATATTACTGGGTATCTGATTGGCACTATATTACTGGTATCTGATTGACACTATATTACTGGGTATCTGACTGGCACTATATTACTGGGTATCTGACTGGCCCTATATTACTGGGTATCTGATTGGCACTATATTACTTGGCATCTGATTGGCACTATATTACTGGGCATCTGATTGGCACTATATTACTTGGCATCTGATTGGCACTATATTACTGGGCATATGATTGGCACTATATTACTGGGTATCTGATTGGCACTATATTACTGGGTATCTGATTGGCACTATATTACTTGGCATCTGATTGGCACTATATTACTGGGCATCTGATTGGCACTATATTACTTGGCATCTGATTGGCACTATATTATTGGGTATCTGATTGGCACTATATTACTGGGTATCTGACTGGCACTATATTACTTGGCATCTGATTGGCACTATATTACTGGGCATCTGATTGGCACTATATTCCTGGGCTCTGACTGGCACACTATTACAAGCATCTGACTGGCATAATATTACAGGCATCTGACTGGCACAATATTACAGGCATCTGACTGGCACAATATTCCTGGCCTCTGACTGCACACTATTACAGGCATCTGACTGGCATAATATTACAGGCATCTGACAGGCACCATATTCCTGGGCTCTGACAGGCACAATATTCCTGGTATCTGACTGGCACAATATTATTGGTATCTGACTGGCACAATATTACTGGTATCTGACTGGCACATTATTACTGGGCTCTGACTGGCACAATATTGCAGGCATCTGACTGGCACAATATTGCAGGCATCTGACTGGCACAATATTGCAGGCATCTGTCTGGCACAATATTACTAGGCTCTGACTGGCACAATATTACTGGGCTCTGACTGGCACAATATTACTGGCATCCGAAAGTTACAATATTACTGGCATCTGAATGGCACAACAATTATGGCATATGTGTGTGTGTGTGTGGGAGGGGGGGGGGGGGGGAACATCGCGATGGATGGCGGGATTGCATGCAGGGGAGGGGGCAGGATCCAGGGGGCCCAAGCAAATGCTTGCCCAGGGTCCAATCACTATTAAAGACGGCCCTGCACATATGCGAGCATTTATATGTCTAAATTTGAAGATCAGTTTGTGTATCCAAATGAATTGTTTGTCATGCATGTAACCAAATGGTACAGATACATAGATGATATATTCATGCTATGGAATGGATCCACGGAATCATTAGATTGTTTCTTAAATGCATTAAATATTGCCCAAGATGGGATTGGTTTCAAAATGGAGTGGAGTTATAATGAAATAAATTTCCTTGATACAAAAATAATCAAACAGGCAGGAAAATAAATTGACTACAGATTTATATACAAAACCCACAGATAGTAATAATCTCCTTAGATTTGAATCGGCACATCCAGATGGCCTATTAAGATCACTCCCTAAGAGTCAACTATTAAGGGTGAAACGAATAGTCCCAGATGGCACAACTCAAGAATTAAGACTCTGTGAGATGGCACAAAAATTTCAGGATCGGGGATATCGATTATCTCTTATCAATGAAAATGTACAAAATGTTTCCAAAATTGATAGAACTAAGACCTTGGAAAGAAGTCAAAGAAAAAGACAAAAAGATAGACTGATTTATGTAACAGGCCCAGTAACCCACACAAAAGCGATCTCGAATATTTTTAAGAAATATTGGCATATTTTACATGAAGCCTATCCAGAGGTAAAGGATTTTAAGGATCCCCCAATGATTGCTTATAGGAGGGGTAAGACCATCAGGGACAGTTTGATTAGAGCAGAATTACCTATTTTGGGGCAAACACATAAATCCACCTTTCTGGGATCTACTAAAAAGGGTAGCTTCCCTTGTCTAGGGTGTGCAGCCTGCAACTTTGTGATTAAGGGTGACCGCTTTAAACATCCAGCGAAAGATCAGTGGTATACAGTAAATTCTCATTTAACTTGTGAGTCCTCATTTGTGGTATATATGTTGACATGCCCATGCAAACTAATATATATAGGAGAGACCACACAAAAAATGCGCTCAAGATTTTCGAAACATAAATCCACAATCAGAACGAAAAAGATAGTTACCTGTCCCAAGTCATTTTTATGAACATGGTCATAAACTATCAGATCTGAGATTTCAGATGTTAGAATGGATACCCAGACCCTCTAGGGGAGGTGACAGAGAAAAAAGATTGAAACAAAGAGAAGCATGGTGGATTTACGAACTGAATAGCATGGCTCCACATGGCCTTAATAGAGAGTGGGACCTAATTCCATATCTCTAAAAATTATTTCAAAAAATTATCTCTAAAATTTCCTCAATATATTATATCCCAAAACTATTTCTTATAAAAAACTAAAAAACTATCTCTTATAAATAACCATAAATAATTATATTCATATATCTATGTTTTGGTGATACAGGCAGGTTTGACATCTATTTATCGATATTGTCCTCTTTTGAAAGTATTGGACACGACACAACAGTCATATAATCATCCTCTTTCCTTTATTTCCCTTACAGAAATTGGGCCAAAACCGACCTTATTGGATCAAAGTGACACAAGTTGAAAATGTTGCCTTAAGAATAGTGTTCTAAGGATTATGATTCCTTGAGATTGATAAAATGTCATAGAAAGATTAATGGTTATAAAACATATTTGTGTCCCTAATAAAAATTGTATTTGTCGTTAACTTACCAAATTAGGTGTTAGATAGAAAAAATCCTTTTTTACAGACATAACTTCTTGACTTATTGTATCACTGCATTAGTGGTGTTTTTATTGTAAATACACGTTACATCAAATATATTGCACTTTATTATTGCTATTTTCAAATGTTATAAAATTATCAGACATTTAGATGTAGGACACCAGCCTGACTGTACTCCTGTAGTTCATGACATATTTTTATGCGGAACTCTGGAGCATAAGCCATGTCTGTTATCCTAACATCTTTTCTGCTGCTTAAAATTAAAATGTATCACATATTGTCATGGTTTTTGACTTTAAATACATTTTGTTACAATGTTATAAAATGTTTTATCTATGATATCATAAATCACTTTGCACTAATAAATTGCACGGGTTTTTAAATATTTTGAATGTTATGTTGATGTGATCACTTTGCAAAAATGCTATAATGTTATAAAAAGCTTTATTCATGATACTATAAATCACTTTGCACTGTCAATCATCATAGATTTTTAAATGTTCTAAATGTTATATTGACATGATCACTTTGCAAGAATGCTATAATGTTATAAAATGCTTTATCTATGATACTATAAATCACTTTGCACTGTCAAACATCACAGATTTTTAAATGTTCTAAATGTTATATTGACATGATCACTTTGCAAAAAATGTATGTTGAATCTAAACCCTTTTTTCACCTTTTTCACCTGTTGCCTTTCCTCCTGATTGGATTAAATATATGTTAATTAATTACATCCATTATATAAGGCTGTGACAAAACACTTAAACGCTAGGCTTGAGAAAGATCTGCAAGGATTGAAACGTTGCCTATGTGTGATTAAAATTCATCACTTTACAACAGAGTGCTGGTCTTTCATTTTTGTTCCTTTTGACATAATATACTAGGGATTTAAATAGAAGGGAATAATGGGGTATACTACACTTTTAGATTAAACTTGATAACACAAATGATAATAGATAAAGTTTATAGTAACAAACAGAAATAAAATGATTTGGAATTTTGCACAACTTTTTTTGTAGAGGAGAGAAAAAATGAAAGGGAAACATGGATGTAGTTAGTTAAAATTACTATATATATATATATATATATATATATATATATATATATATATATATATATATATATATATATATATATATATATATACATAGGTTTTTGTTTTTTTCTTCCTCTTTCTCTATCTCATCTATACACAATATAAGAAGTACACCATTTAAATTATCCAACAATATATTTAGGTTTGAAAACCCCCTGAAGTTTTGGCAAAGAAAGTTACCTCTGACTTAGCTTATTAAGAAGGGATCAACAAGAATAAGGAGAAAGATAACTAAATGAGAGGGAAGAGGTAGGGTATATATAATAGGCCATCAGGAGATAGGGGGAGAAAAATGTTGGGAAAGGCTTACGTCTACTGGGGGTCAGCCCCCCCCCCGCCTGGTGCGGGAAATGGTTAAATGTCTGTACTGTTGACCATTTTTTCTGCACTAAGCACAGTCGAATCCTATCTTAGGGCGCGACTGGTCTATATGTTAATCTATGTAAAATGTAATGTTTGTTGTTTAATTGTTAAATGTGCCGGGAGCTTGGACCATTCTCAGGGTCACTAAGTCCCGACAAAGGAAATATAGCAGATCTGACCGATCGAGAGACCTGAGCAAGGGAGGAAGAATGATAAGGGAGAGAAAACTTTTAAATTTTAGGGATGAGGGTTAAATGTATATCAATTAATGCACAAGGATTAAATTCCCTTTTTAAGAGGAGAATGGTCTATGATAGTCTGTCAAAACACTCTGCCGATATAGGTTTCCTGCAGGAAACCCATTGGCTTAATGGAGAATCTCAGGTGTGGGGGGGGGGGGGGGAAATATCCAAATATATTGCATGCATCCCTACCAAATAAAAAGAAAAGAGGGGTAGCAGTGATGATCTCCAGCAAACTAAAAACAGAAGTTATTATGAAAAAACTGTATCCGGAAGGCAGATTTATTATTGTGGTAATTAAAATAGATGAAGAATACTTCACTCTTGTAAATGTATACCTTCCAAATAAAAATCCAATAGGAATGCTATCAAAAATCCTAGAAAAAATGGATAGGATTAAGAAAGGTACAGTGTTAATAGCTGGTGACTTTAATTGTGTTTTTGATACAGTAATGGATAAAAAATTAGTTAAAACAACTCAGGTAGATAGGTCAATCATCAGCCAGGCTAGACGCCTAAGATCTCTATGCAAAAAATACGGTCTATTGGACTTGTGGAGAACTTTACATACAAATGATGTAGATTTTACTCATTTATCAAGGATACATGGATCCTATTCAAGGATAGATCACTTCTTAAGAACCCCCAGATAGTCAAGAGGATAGAAAAAGTTAATATAATTGAAAATACATGGTCGGATCAAAGCATTTTAACTTTAGAATTAGGAGAAAGCCCCCCCAAAGGGTAAAACAACATGAAAACTAAACGACCTTTTGATAAAAGATCAAATTAACAAAGAATATATTACCAAAATGTCTAGGTTGTTTTTTGAAGAAAATACATCAGAAGAAATCTCCAATCTAACCCTATGGTGTACCTACAAAGCGGTAATAAGAGGTTACTGTATAAAAATGGGAAAAAATTATAAAAGAAAGGGAGGAAAAGAACTATCCGACTTGTATATAGAATTATTTGATATTACTAATAAAAATAAACTGGCGCCGTCTAAAAATTATGTGACCAAAATATTAGATATACAAACTAAAATAAACAGCAAATTAGAGGAGAAGATGATAAAATCCCTGGAAAAGCTGAAGATAAAATACTACTACAAAGGTAACAGTTACTCTCAAATAAAATAAAAACATATTATACTAAAAGAACTATAGATAAACTGATAGTCGACGATAAGGTTCATCTGACCCCTGAAAGTATTGGCACCCAGTTTAATGAATTCTATTATAAATTATACAATGTATCACAAAATTCTAATACCAAAGATATAGACCTATACATAAAAAAACACAGCTATCCCTATGATATCGGAAATACATCAAGTAAATCTGAATAGTCCTTTTACCACTGAAGAACTTGAATTGGCAATAAGAAACCTAGCCACGAATAAAACTCCCGGACCAGACGGCTATACTCATCTATTTTATAAGATCTTTAAAGACGATATTGTAGGCCCATTGATTCAAACATTCAATGAAATGGTCTTTACCAAAGACATACCAGGCGAGTTACTAAAAGCCAATATTTTACCTATTTTGAAACCTAACAAAGATCCTACAGAACTTAAGAATTACCGACCTATTTCACTTATAAATGCTGATATGAAATTATATGCAACCATCCTAGCCAATTGATTAAAACCAATGCTTGCCTCAGTGATACATCCGGATCAAATTGGTTTCATACCAGGCAGATCATCAACCAACAATACCAGAAGACTATTAGATATAATGGACCAGGCTGGGCTACGGGGAACCCCACTTGCGACCCTAGCGTTAGATGCCGAAAAGGCTTTCGATAGGGTCGGGTGGGATTACCTAGAGAGAGTACTGAAGGCATTCGGCATAGATGGGTGAATCTACAATGCTATCATGGCACTCTATAAGGGTCCAACGGCTAGGACAGTGGGGCCTAATATCTGTGCAAATTGGTTTCCATTATCAAATGGAACAAGACAAGGTTGCCCCCTCTCCCCGCTGATATATATTCTTTCAATTGAGCCATTGGCAATTAATATTAGGAACAACAAAGAAATTATCGGTTTCAGAACCAAAGATGCAGACCACAAAATAGCTTTATACGCTGATGACGTATTGATTTTCCTCACATCCCCGTCTCACTGTCTACCTTATCTGATGGATGAAATAAATAGATATGCTTCAATATCAAATTATAAATTAAATTTAGAAAAAACAAAGGTTATGACTAAAAATTTACAGAAATACACCCTCGATAATTTAAAAAGAAAATTTAATTTCACGTGGATTTCAAAAGGCTGTGAGTACCTAGGATTACAATTTCCGAATGAGGTGGAGAGAGTGATGGAGGTAAACTTTCTAAGATTATTGAGAGAAACAAACCAGAAGCTGCAAGATCGGAGGAATAGCGAAATATCTTGGTGGGGTAGGATTAATTTAGTCAATTACTATATCCTGCCAAAATGGTGCTACCTCTTTAAAATGATACCTTGGGGGATACACTGATCCTGGCTGGATATGGTCCAAGAAAGTTTTAAAACATTTATCTGGAAAGAAAAACCCCCAAGAATCAATAAATTTAATATGGCAAGAAAAGTAAAACAAGGAGGTCTTGGCTACCCTATTATTGAGAATAATTACCATTCAAATATGATAGTTCATGCTTACAACCTCCAGAATCCCTCACTCCAAAAAGAACCATGGTACCTTATAGAAAAAGAGGCATCGGACAAAGAGAATCTTGAATACTACCTATGGTTAAATAGTAACAAAATTCACTCTAAAGGCCTGATGGGCAAATCAAGGATTCTAGGCCAGATGAATGGGACACTATTAAAAAACTATGAACCTACAAAATAAAATGATTCCTTCATGTAAACTAAAATCAATACAATATAATATAAAAGATATCACCTTAAAGAACTGGGATAAAGCTCATGAATGTCCAATAAGAGATTTGTGTGAACAAGGCAAATTATTGCCTTTTGAAACGTTGGGAGAGAAATATTCCCTTCCCTCCAGAGAGATATTTTCGTATCTGAGAATTAAAAATTTTATGAAGAACAATGTGTGTCATGACTTAGATACACTAAAACAAGAGCTAACTAAAATTTTCTCATATAAACAAATACCTAAAATCACAGCAAAGACAAATTCTCTAGTAGCGATGAGAAATATATACCCTATAAAAGTGAAGTCAATATGGGATAGGGAGCTAGCAATCAAAATTACAGATGAGGAGTGGGCAGGCTCCTTTGCCCAGACAAATAAAACAACAAGATGTCTCAATCTAGCAGAAAATCTATTTAAAATAATGTATAGGTGGTATCGAGTCCCATCTGCCCTGGCAAAAATGTACCCACAGTTATCATCAAAGTGCTGGAGATGTGGGGTGGAAGACGGCACTTTCCTTCATGTCTGGTGGAGTTGCAAGGCTGTTGCTGTCCTATGGAATTGGGCTTTTGAATTAAGTAAAAAACTTACTAATAGTAATACGACCTGGAAGCCAGAATCAGCTCTCCTACACTTAAAACTAAAATAATCACCTAAAGATAATCAGCAGATAGCCATCCATTGCTGGGTGGCCACAAAGGTTCTAATAGCTCGAGCGTGGAGGTCAAGCAAACCCCTTAAAAAAATCCAACTGATAAATCAAGTAGCGTATCAGGCAAGGATGGAAAAGAGTTTGAGTAATCTACAACCATCCCCATCTAGAAGACTATGCGAACTCTATACATATATATTAAAGCAGCTAGAACAGATGTAGATCAATAGGAGAGAGATATGGCTACCTAATACCATCTTAATATAACAGGCCCAAACCAATATCAAAATAAAAATTAAAAATAAAAAGGGAAAAGATGGGAACAACTCCTCAATAAAAGAGAAGGGAAAGGGAAGGAAAGAAAAGAAGGGGAAAAAAAAGGAAAGGAATGAAAAATAAAAAACTTCCAATGGCTATGTCTGTGAAACCTTTGAAATGCTCCCCCCTGGGTGGGGTAAAGGTCTCTCGATCGGTCTGCAAGATTATAATGCTTTTTATTGACCTGTGCAGAGAGGGGGGGGGGGGATATTCTACCGGAAAGAGTCCTGAGGATATTTTAAAGACTCTTTATAGAACTGAATCTAAATATAAACAAGCACTTTAAGAAGGGACTGGAGCGGCTACCCCTCGATGCACTGGGACATAATAATTTGTTTGTATATATGATGTTTTTTGTATGTCTGTTAATGTCTTTTGTGTTTTATATGTTATGGAGAAAAAGAAAACTAATAAAGATATATTATAAAAAAATAATTCAAGGCTTTGATGTTTAAACACTGACAAATTAGAACAATTCCTTCTTAAGGTAATAAAAAGACCCACTGGTATATTTTTGATTACAGATTTAGAGTGGCAGCTTGAGGCATGTAGGACTGCATTGCCTGCAGTGGGCTTTCTATATGATGCAGTGTCTATGTTTTTAGAGGCAAGATTTAGAGTAAGGTCCAATAAATCAATGCTAGTGTGTGAGTAATTCATGGTGAATCCTAAGTTCAAGTCATTGTGATTGACATATTCAAGAAAATCATTCAATTGAGAATCTGAACCCTGCCATACAAACAACAGATCGTCAATGTACCGCCCATACCAGGCGATACATTGACGATATGGGTTTGCATGGTCATAGATATAAGCATCCTCCCAAGCGATCATATAAATATTAGCATATGCAGGGGCAAATCGTGACCCCATAGCTGTACCTTGACATTGTAAATAATAGATGTTATTAAACATAAAATAATACGTGTAAGAAGAAACTCTGTAGTTTCCAAAAAGTACTGCTTTATATCCTCTGAGTAGTTGCTATATCTGTTCAAAACTGTTTCAAGGGCATGGATGCCCAGTTTGTGTGATACAGTATTTGAACATGTGACCCATTCTGTAACTGATATTGAAAATAAAACCAACACATCAGTGGCGAAACATTTCTTCAGTTGTGGCAATGCTGACACCAAATACTTTGCAGTCACCATTCTAGAGAAAATAAGGGGTGGCCCCAGAGGTGAAAGCTTGCACAGAAAACTATGCCAACAAGAAACCTTTTGGATTTTTAAACTGGGGACTAGATATCCCAAAGGCATGAATGCAGAGTATGATGTTACATGTTTTTATTAGGTGTAGTACTCCATTGTTTATCATGTATCACTTTCCTCTGTTTTCTGTTATTCATGCGATACGCCTGCCTTGTCTCCCCCCCCCAGTTCATTCCTGCTTGCCAAATATACCTTCTCTTAGCAATGTCTATTTACATGTATGTTACCTCTTTTAAAATGATGTACCTAACCCCCTTTTTATCCCATACTACTTACGTGTATTTATCTCAGAGCCTCTATGCAGTCGCTCTGTTCTATTATTCTTACTGTCACTAGGGGTAGACCTAATGCTCACCACTGGGTCTGTTTCTTTTATTTACTATCTCAGTGTTCTCCGCTTTAAACACGGTCCCATGACATCAAGTACCCTTTTTAAGCCATTTACTACTATGCTTATTTACGCGGACGTACATATTACATTTTGAACTAGTGTTCATTATTAATGTGACTTATAGTTGATTGTTATTTACATCATATTATGAGGATGTTCCTTTTCTTCCTCTTTTGTTATTATTGAATTTACCAACTTATGTATTTGCTTCTTTATGTTACACATTATATCTCATATCAAGTTTTGTCTTTTAAAGGTTCTCCATTGGAGCACATGAATTCGCTTCTGAGTGACCTCACATATTTATTATCTTGCACAGACAACAATTCGTTTTTGGAATATTTTATATATTTTATTTTGTCAATCTAACATGTTCCTATATACTTGCTTGTATTTCATTGCACATCGCATTATTCTTTGTAATTCATTTTGTATTTTATTATGTTTATCCATTTTTTTACACTTGCTTTACACATTTATACATCAGTATTTTATATTGTTGTATTATGTCCGCCATGTTCACGCCCCCTTTCTCTTTTTTTTTTTTTCCTTTTTCCTATACTCTTTCTCTCTTTCCACTTGTCATACACCACTTTTCATATACATTTGTCTTATTTCACATACTTTTGGCTTTATTTTTTCATATACTCTTTCTCTCTTTCCACTTGTCACACACCACTTTTGATATAGATTTGTCTTATTTCGCAAAATACCATATCACAACACCATGCCAAATAATTTTTAAAAATAGTTGTTTTTCTCATTCTCCTTTTCTCTTCTCCTCTCTCCCCTCTCTTCAATCCTCTATTACTGCCTGTACTTTTTTATTTACCTATATATCTTTACAGTGAACCATGTGTTGAGATTGTATCCCTAACAATTACATTTCATATTCTTTTTATGTGTGAAAAGTAGCAGTGAAAAATATATTTCTTATATCTGTTAACTCTACCAGTCCTGCATTTCTCTAATTTCTTTTCCTTCCCCCCCCCCCCCCTTTCTCCTGCCTAACTATATTCCCTTACAGAAAAAGAGTATACCGTCGGCTTTCAACGGCTTCTGGATATGTTAGTAGGCTCTTCCATTAGCTGCTAGACTCTTTCTTTCAACACTGGATGATCCACACCCAAATATAATGAACAAACAGAACAATGAAGTATATTTAATTTTAAAATACATATATCTATATATGTATCTAGTGCCACAAAAAAAATGTACATAGATATGCTGATTTAAAAATGCAGTGACATCATGATTAGAATTTAAATCTTTAGGGAATCGGGTTTGTAAAGTAAAAATCCAGTACACTTCAAATGTTGACTTTTCTTGGTGGTATTTTTATTAATTCAATTACTTGATATTTAAGAAAGGACGAGTCTGAGTTGCAGCATGCTAGAAAATTTCTCATCTGAAATATCCTATAGATGTTCTCTTACTCTCAGGGCCGGCGCCACCAGTAAGGCGACTTGCGCCCTAGGCAGCTGCCCATCTTAGCTTGGGGCGCCGGAACCCTGTGTCAAAAAAAAATAATCCTCCCCCTTACTTACCTCGTCGCTGCTGCTCTGTCGCTGGTGGAGGTCCGTGGCTGTGAGGGAAGCATTGTGCGCTCCCCACCAGCCAATGCGCATTCAATAAAGTTTGTTTAAAAAAAAACAAAAAAAACTTTACTGAATGCGCATTGGCTGGAGGGGAGCGCACAACGCTTCCCTCACAGCCACAGACGGGCAGATGAGAGCACCGGGAGAAGGCAGCAGCAAGGAGGTAAGTAAGGGGGGAGGATCCTGGCATACTGGGTGGCTAAGTCCTGGCTGGCATATTGTGGGGGAAAATCCTGGCATATTGGGTGGCTAAGTCCTGGCTGGCAAATTGTGGGGGAAAGTCCTGGCATATTGGGTGGCTAAATCCTGGCTGGCATATTGTGGGGGGAAATCCTGACATATTGGGTGGCTAAATCCTGGCTGGCATATTGTTGGGAAAAATCCTGGCATATTGGGTGGCTAAATCCTGGCTGGCATATTGTGGGGGAAGATCCAGCTATATTGGGTGGCTAAATCCTGGCTGGCATATTGTGGGGGAAAATCCTGGTATATTGAGGGGCATAATCCTGGCATATTGTGGGGCATAATCCTGGCATATTGAGGGGCATAATCCTGGGATATTGAGAGAGATAATCCTGGAATATTGAGGGTCATAATCCTGGCATATTGAGAGGCATAATCCTGGCATATTGTGGGGCATAATCCTGGCATATTGTGGGGCATAATCCTGGCATATTGAGGGGCATTATCCTGGCATATTGAGGGGCATAATAATCCTGGGATATTGAGAGGCATAATCCTGGCATATTGTGGGGGAAAATCCTGGCATATTGAGGGGCATAATCCTGGGATATTGAGGGGTATAATCCTGGCATATTGTGGGGGGAAATCCTGGCATATTGAGGGGCATAATCCTGGCATATTGAGGGGCATAATCCTGGCATATTGAGGGACATAATCCTTGGATATTGAGAGGCATAATCCTGGGATATTGAGAGGCATAATCCTGGGATATTGAGGGCATAATCCTGGCATATTGAGAGGCATAATCCTGGCATATTGTGGGGCATAATCTTGGCATATTGAGGGGAATAATCCTGGCATATTGAGGGGCATAATCCTGGCATATTGAGAGGCATAATCCTGGGATATTGAGGGGCATAATCCTGGCATATTGTGGGGGAAAATCCTGGCATAATGAGGGGCAAAATCATGGCACATTGAGAGGCTAAGTCCTGGCATATTGGGGGGCAAAATCCATTGGTGTTTGTCTCCAGTCCCCAGAGCCAGACCAAGAGCCAGACTGCAGCCAGAGACCAGATCATCTTAATGTCCTGGTGGTAAGTAGACAATTCAATATGTTTATTATTTAGTTGTTTAGTTATTAATACTACATTGGAAACTAATTTACCTCACATTTAAAGGACACTATAGTCCCAGAACCACTACAGTTTAATGTAGTGGTACTGGTATCTATAGCCTGTCGCTGCAGAGAAAAGACACTGTGCAGTACTGGTGTTAAAGGAGCACTATAGTGCCAGGAAAACAAACTAATTTTCCTGGCACTATATAGTCCTTAGGAGTGGGGCACCCTCGTGTCCCCCTCCCACTGGGCTGAAGGGGTTAAAATCCCTTCAGCCATTTACCTTTCTCCAGCACCAAAGCTGGGAACTTCCTCCCCGATCCTCCTCTCATCTGCGAATGTTTTTTTTGTTTTTGTTTTTTTTAGGATGTTCCGTGCCCTCCCACTGTAATGTTCACAGTGAGAATCACGGAAGCACCTCTAGCGGCTGATAATGGGGGGGGGGCGGCAAGTTTTATTTTGCCTAGGGCGGCAAAAATCCTTGCACCGCCCTGCTTACTCTCTCCTTTACTGGGCGGGTTGTTTGTCCTACATATTGTTTTGTACATTGTGAGCAATGTTAATAAATATATTACATAGTTGGTTTTGCAATTGTAAAAGTGGGTATATTTATAATCCAAACCTTTGGCACTGGAAATAAAATTACTGCCTGGTAAAACATGACTAAGGCATTTGCTAATTCTTGCACCACTTCAGAACATCCCCTTTACATCAAGCCATGTATTTGAAATTATTTTATTGTCATCTGATAAGTGGCTAGGAGAAGGTTTGCTACACAAAGACTCAGCCTTTCTTGCAACAAATTTGATTTGATTAGTAGATATAGATTTGTACACTGGATTTAGACACAAAACTGGGAGAAATTTTTATAATATGTTTTATATTGTTAAAATCTACACTGTAATTGGTACAAACGAATACATGATTTGAGTTTCTCTTTATCAAGATTTTCTTCTTTATTATCCATTTTCTTTGTATCTAAATTTAAGAGACTCTCACTTGATCTACCCTTTGCAGTGTAGTATCCCTTTTTAATGCTTGCTGAGGAATAACCTCTTTGTTTTAATCTTTGTGGAAGAGCTTTGGAATTGATTTCGGAAAGGGAATCCTCTGAGCAGTGAATTCACCTAAAGGTACACCTTTAAAGGTGTAGCTAGGTTGACAACTTGAATTTACATAATGCAAAAAATCTTTTAGCAAAATTTGATCACCTGCCCATATCAGAAGCAGGTCATCGATGTTTCTTCTGTACATGTTTTGTGTCTTTAAGATATCCCTTTAGAGGGCACCTACAGCCAGGGTATATGATCCACTCACAATGGTTCCGAATAAACAATGGAACCAGGCAAGGTTGCCCATTGGCTCCTATGTTATACATATTAACCATGGAGCCATTTGCCTGCATGATAAGACAATCCAAGTACATACGAGGAGTAACTATTAAAACAATGGTTTTGATCGATGACCTGCTTCTGATATGGGAAGGTGATCAAACTTTACTGAAAGATGTTTTTGCATTATGTAAATTTGAGTTGTCACCCTAGCCAAACCTATCGAGGTGTACCTTTAGGTGAATTCACTGTTCAGAAGATTCCCTTTTTGAAATCAATTCCAAAGCTGGAACCTCCTGGCTGCCCTGACATTCTGGGGACAAGTGGAAAGATTGTGTGGGATTTAATGCTCCCCTTGTTCAATACGGGTTATCCCCTTTATCTAGACAATTTTTATAGTAGCGTCCCCTTATTTCAGATGTTGTACCTATTTGAGACAGTGGCCTAATTTGTAATCACAGAGTTTCCCACTTCTCTGGTAAAGGCCAAACTAAAAAAAGGGGGGAGTGCAAAGCTCTGCGCAAAGCTGAGTTGTTGGCGTTAAAATCTTTCCTGTCCTTCAATTTTAATATGCTAACAACCATTCATGATGAGTCAGTGTCTACTATCACTGTCCAAGGCAGAGCAGAGTCCAAGCCTGTTTGTATCAGGGCCTACAACAGACAGATGGGGGGTGACGATTTGGCCGATCAACTTATAGAGCCATATCTGATTTAAAGAAAGACCACTGCCTGGTATAAAAAGGTGGCAATGTATCTTATGCAGGTGCCAACACATAATGCATTTTTAATTTTGAAAAAGATGACTTGAAAAAAACACATTTCTCAAATTTCAGCTGAAGCTGATGTCAGAATTACTCGATAACCCAACAGCTGAGTCAAGAACTTGGGTTTCACACTTTATATTTAAAATACCACCAAATAAAAATAAAAGCAAATTCCCAGAAACGCGGCTGTGTGTGCAAAGGAAAAAGAACAGACACCCCCTTTTACTGTCCCGATTGCCCTTCAGAACCCGGCCCATGTTTTAAAAACTACCACTCAGAAACCCAATTTTAAAATATGTATATACAATTGTTCCCAGATTTGTAACTTTTGGATTTATTTTATTTTATCGTAAATATGATCTTATATCCCTTAAATATCCAAACAAACCTATGCATGGAGGGTATCAATGTACTCAGGAGATGTTGCTGAACACACGTTGAGGTGTTTTTTGTTAGTGACACATAATAGGATCTGGAAATTCATGCCTGAAGTAAAATGTGTGTGGGAAAAAAACACAAAAAAGTTGACAATGTTTGGTGGTAGTATTGGTGCATGAAAAATTTTAAAATACCACCATTTGAAATACCCCGGGTTGTCTACTTTTCAAAACCTTTTTGGTTTGATGGGGTATATTACATTGGATGACTTTAAAAATGGCGCAGGTAGGACATGGGTGCACGTTATCTGCATGTCAAAATTCGAAACTGAAATACTGAAAAGCACACCTCCCAAATGTGGCCTTTTAACCCCTAAACAACCTAACAAACCTATGCATGGGTGGTTGCACTGTACTCATGAGATGTTGCTGAACAAATGTTGGTGTTTTTTGGCAGTAACACATAACAGGATCTGTGAATTCATGGTTAAACTACAATGTGTGTGGAAAAAACACCAAAAACAAATCTAACCCAACTGTGTAACTAATACAACCTGTGATGGGATGACCCCTTAGGACCACACTTTGAAATGATTTCGGGGGACGTGATGACGTAGGGACGCACGTCTCAGCGCTTCACAGCGATGCTGGCACTTGCCGAGAGATGAACACCTAAAACTTGAGACGGAGAGACACGGGAGAGAAAATCGCCTGTCATAAGCTGGAAATAGGAGCAGGAACGGGAGACACAGTAAAGATTGAGCCCTAGACTTGGGGAAATGAAGTGCCTAGAGATGCGCTACAAGGAAACCTGGATATGGAGAAACTACAAGGGAGACAATACTGTGAGGACGGTTTTCAGGCGTGGGCTGAAGGAGCAAAAGCAGACCTCCGAAAACGTGAGTTGGATCTACAAGCCACGTTTTTCATTTTCTGAATAGTTTTGGACTATATGGGATGAACCTGTATATATCTGTAAGAAACTAAATGATCTGTAAATATAATGACCCCACACAAAGGGCTCCCAGACTCGGCTCCCTAGAAGCCATACCTGTATGAGGGGCGGATGCTTATTTACTGTATGCTAATGAAAGTGTAAGAAGGAGCAAACAATACTGAGCTACTCTCCCATTTCAAGTTTTTAATACATATTCTTGTGCATTGGCCATATAAGCTATAATACATTGCCACATTTTTCATTTTTTGAATAGTTTCGGACCATATGGGATTGAACTTGTATACACTTGAAAGAAATTAAACGCTCTTTAAGTATACCGAACCCACATAAAGGGCCCACAGACTCGGCTCCCTAGAAGCTAGATCTATACGAGGGGCAGACACTTACTTAATTTATGCCAAAGAAAGTTCTAGAAGGAGTTAATAAGACAAGCTGAGCTGCTCTCCTCTTAAAAGTTATTAATATCCCCTCGTGCAAACCAGCGAGGCACACAGCCAGGAAAGGGCTTACCCGGACGGAACTGTACCTAAAACATCAGACATCTGAGTTAACCATCCAGGAGCTGGGCTGCTTTTAACTCCAAGGGGGACGTAGAGCAGATCAGAAAAATTAACAGTCAATACTCCAGATATAGAGTCCCTGGCCCCTCTGACCACAAAGGACATTGAGGCGGTTTGAGACCACTCCGACACTTCTTGGTCAGAAGGCCTGAGTATTACCCAGGAATATATCTGCTTTGGATGCCCAATTGTAAATGTTTAAACAAGAAATCCGTAAACTAATACATGACCTAACGGGTGATATGAGCAGGCTCGATGAAAGGCTGATGAAAACAGAACAACATCTAGAAAATATATCTCTGCAAATAAATACCTCGAACGATAGACTTAAGAACCAAGCTGAGAGAATTGACGCTATGGAAGCTAAGTTAGGAGACACTGGCTGTGTGGTACATGTGACAACAATCTCCCATATTCTTCATATGTCTGGGCTATGGGCTAGAGTGGCAAGACGAAAGCCTTTTCTTACGAAGAAAAACATCCAAGCCAGGCTACATTTTGCAAAAACACATCTGAAGTCTCCCAAAAGCATGTGGGAAAAGGTGTTATGGTCTGATGAAACCAAGGTTGAACTTTTTGGCCATAATTCCAAAAGATATGTTTGGCGCAAAAACAACACTGCACATCACCAAAAGAACACCATACCCACAGTGAAGCATGTTGGTGGCAGCATCATGCTTTAGGGCTGTTTTTCTTCCGCTGGAACTGGGGCCTTTGTTAAGATATTGGGAATTAGGAACAGTTCCAAATACCAGTCATTATTGGCACAAAACCTTCATGCTTCTGCTAGAAAGCTGAACATGAAGAGGAACTTCATCTTTCAGCATGACCCAAAGCATACATCCAAATCAACAAAGGAATGGCTTCACCAGAAGAAGATTAAAGTTTTGGAATGTATCAAAAAATGGAAGATGCTGATCGGCTCTGCTCACCTATGCTCTCCACGTGGGTGCTCCATCCCGCTGACCAGGCGTATGATATATTGGAAAATGAACGAAAAGATGATGTGCACTCCACTCCAGTAAGCGATATAATAAAGTGCTTTATTGAATAATAAAACGAGACATAAAAGGAGGTACGTGAACAACAAAAGGACAAACAAAAAAAACGCACCTTATGCGTTTCGCGTATTACAGCGCTTAATCATAGGTTAAGTGTCGGCTGCAAAAGATCCAGCTTATATACAGGCTTGTGGCCAATGAAAGAAAAGGTCAGGCTGTCAGTAAACCTAAGGTACTCCGCCCTGAGAAAATTAGTGGCAGTTTTGGAATGGCCCAGCCTGAGCCCAGACCTGAATCCGATTGAAAATCTGTGGGGTGATCTGAAGAGGGCTGTGCACAGGAGATGCCCTCGCAATCTGACAGATTTGGAGTGTTTTTGCAAAGAAGAGTGGGCAAATCTTGCCAAGTCAAAATGTGCCATGCTGATAAACTCAAACCCAAAAAGACTGAGTGCTGTAATAAAATCAAAAGGTGCTTCAACAAAGTATTAGTTTAAGGGTGTGCACACTTATGCAACCACATTATTTTATTTTTATATTTTTTCTTCCCTCTACCTAAAAGATTTCAGTTTGTTTTTCAATTGAGTTGTACAGTTTATAGGTCACATTAAAGGTGGAAAAAGTTCTGAAATGATTTATCTTTGTCTCATTTTTTTACAGCACAGAAACCTGACATTTTAACAGGGGTGTGTAGACTTTTTATATCCACTGTATATAAAGCTGTGCACTACTTGAATGTGGCGGAAACACATTTTAAAGTCCTAAACCGATGGTACCTGGTTCCGAGCCGCCTGGCTAAAATTTACCCAAATATAGGTGATGAATGTTGAAGATGTGGGCAACCAGGAGGAAGCTTCATCCACGTTTGGTGGCATTGTGCCCCAATAAAATTATACTGGGAGATGGTGCTTAAGAAAATTAATATAATCTGCAAGATGAATATGGAACGTAAAATGCATAAAATCAATGTTACTACATGTAGACGAACATAATTGCCCAAAATAGTACAGAAATTTGATAATACACCCACCGTGCAGCCAAACTGGCAGTAGCCAGGAATTGGCAATCCACCTTGACACCCATTGGGTCTGCGGTTAGGAAGCAGTGTACCCTCCAGTTAAAAATACAATTGGAACAGGTTCTAAAAAACAACGATGACTTTGACTTATGGATAGACAGACAGTATATTAGTATAAACAGACAGACATGCACATAATTGAAAATTGTTTCATACTTACCGTAATTTTCTTTTCCTGGTTATTATCCATGGCAGCAGTTATGTATGGGTTAGCTCCACCCTCAAGGTAGGTAGGACAGAAACAAAGTTAAAAGAGAGCCCCCGCCCCCTGTCTCCCCAGTCTAGTAACCAGCTCCTCATAACCAAGAAAGTACAAAGGGAGGGAACTGACTGCTGCCATGGATAATAACCAGGAAAAGAAAATTACGGTAAGTATGAAACAATTTTCAATTTTCCTGGCCAACCATGGCAGCAGTTACGTATGGGACATACCCAAGCCAGAAATTAATAGGGATGGGAGGACATACAACCAATAAACACAGACACAGAAGAAATACTGCAAAAATGAAAAAGGTTTAATGAGAGGAGACAGAGGCCAAAACAGCGTGAGAGAAGGAGGATTCCTCAGTCCGGCGGACATCCAGAGGGTAGTGTCGGAAAAAGGTGGCACCCGATGACCAGTTCCCAGCTCCGCAAACAGTCGCCACTGAAGAACCAGCCTCAGCCGCCCATGAAGAGGAAACAGCCCGAGTGGAGTGAGCCTTGAGCCCTGGAGGAACCGGAATACCAGAGGAGACGTAGCACCTGGATATAGCAGCCACAATCCAGCGGCGTAGAGTGGAGACAGAGGCCGCCTCACCTCGTCGAGAGCCCAGAGGAAGGACGAAGAGCCTGGTAGACTTCCTCAGGGAGGAAGAGGCGGTAATATAGAGGCGTAGGCAGCGAACCACATCCAAGGTATGCCAGCGGGAGTCCTCAGGAGTCGTGGGGTTCGGAAAAAACACCGGGAGGACAGTCTCTTGATTCAGGTGAAAGGCTGACACCACCTTAGGCAGGAATTCCGGGACAGGGCGAAGGAGGGCACGATCCGAAGAGAAGACCGTGTATGGAGGTTCTGTAGAAAAAGCCTGAAGTTCCGAGCAACGCTTAGCAGAAGTCACGGCCAATAGCAAAAGAGTCTTCAGGGTCACCAGCCACTTCTGCTTTCTCCAGACGCAATTTTCCCAGGAGTCTCGGAATGAGAGGGAGAGGAGGAAAGACATATAGGAACTCCTTGGGCCATGGGGGAGAGAGAGAGCGTCCACGCCCTCCGACATGGGGTGAGGAGTCCTCGAGAAAAAGCGAGGAAGCTGAGTGTTCGTGGGAGAGGCCATCAGGTCTAAGGTCGGACGACCCCACAGTAGACAAAGATGATCGAATACCTGAGACGAAAGCCTCCAGTCTGTTGTATTGAGAGTGGTGCGGCTCAGGAAGTCTGCCATCGTGTTTTCTGGACCCGGAAGGTAAACCGCAGACAGGTGTTCGACTGATTCCTGAGCCCAGACAGCAATCGGCTCGAACTCCCGGCTGAGAGACAGGCTCCTGGTACCACCTTGATGGTTGGTGTAGGCAACCGCACACCTGTTGTCTGTCTGGATCCTTACCCAATGACCTCGAACGGTTTGATGAAAAGCCAGCAAGGCCCTGTAAATCACCCTCAGTTCCAGGATATTTGCATGAAGACCACTCTCCACAGTGGACCACTCTCCTTGGGCGTAGCGACTGTCCAAATGAGCACCCCAACCGTGTGCACTTGCATCCGTCGTGACAACTTCGTAAGTGACGTCCGTCAGGGGAAAACCCCTCCTGAGGTGACGGACCTCCAAACACCAGGCCAGATGACGAGAGGTCACCTTCGGCAAATACATTTTCCTCTCCAAGAATGACCGGGGAACCGGGAGGTGAGGTAGCAGGAGAGACTGAAGAAAACGGGTGTGCCATTGAGCCCAACAAACAAGGCCGATAGTGGAGACCAGGACTCCTAGAAGGGACATAACTTTTCTGATGGGCATCCAACAGGGAAGGTCGACATTCTGGATGGCTGAAATCAGACGAGACTGACGGTCTAATGACAGGGAAACAGAAGCCATGAGAGTGTTGTAGCACGCCCCCAAAAAGACCAGGGTCTGGGATGGAAGGAGTTGGCTCTTCGTGAAGTTGATGATCCAACCGGCGCTTTGCAGAAAACACAAGGCTTCGTCCCTCTGAGTGGTGACAAGGTCTCGAGAAGGAGCCACGATGAGAATGTCGTCCAGATAGTGAAAAACTGTTAGCCCCCTCTTGCGAAGTTCTGCGATACACACCACCAGAACCTTGGAAAAGGTACGAGGAGCCGTACTGAGGCCGAATGGAAGGGCCCGAAATTGGAAGTGATTCTCCCCAATGGCGAAGCGTAGAAAGCGCTGGTGCCGAACCCTGATGGGAATGTGAAAATAGGCGTCCTGGAGATCGATGGAGACCATCCAATTGCCCGGGGAGACGAAAGGAACAATAGACCGGAGGGACTCCATCCTGAATTTTCTGACCCTCATAGAACGATTTAGAACAGACAGGTCGAGGACCGGTCTCAGGTCTCCTGACGCTTTGGTGACAAAAAACAGGGGGGAGTAGTTTCCTTTGAAGCGAGCGAGGCCAGGAACAGGAACAATAACCTCGTCTCGGAGGAGGGACCGCAGAAAAAGTTCTAGGACGTTCTTTCGTTGCGGGTCCACAGGAACCTTGGTGCGGATAAAAACAGGTGTCGGAGGGGACCGAAACTCCAAGCTGTAACCGTCGTGAACAATGTCCCGGACCCAGGAATCCGAGGAAAAACCTGCCCAGACCTCTGAAAACGCCAGAAGTCGAGCACCGACCCGAGGGGCCTGGGCAGGAGGACCTTCATGACTGGAACTTCCCACGAAAAGAAGAGGCCGGGCGGGAACGGGAACCCTTTGCAGGTCCTCAGAAACCGCCTCTCCATGCTGACGTACGAGCCACCTCTCTGCCGGGACGGTATTGACTGGAATCCCGAAAGGAAGAACGAAAGGTCCGACGGTCGTTCCAAACGGTCTTGGGAAGGCGCCTGCGTTCCTGTGGCAAAAAAACTTTCTCACCTTCAGCGGCCTTACGGATGGCATCCTCCAAAACCCTTCAAAATAACAATTTGCCATCAAATGGAATGGACACCAGCGAGTTCTTAGAGGCATTGTCGGCATGCCAGTGTTTCAACCACAGGGCACGTTTGGCTGACACCGACAAGCCCATGCATCTGGCCGCCAGCTTCAAAACATCCGAAGATGATTCAATAAAAAACTCCGCCGCCAGTTTGATGTTGGATAAGGAATCCAGAAGCTGTTCTCTGGGGACCCCGCCTTCAATATCATCCTTGAGGTCGAGGATCCAACACTTCAGGGCACGAGAGACAGATGTCATGGCAACCGTAGGTTGGCAGATAGCACCTGCCGCAACATAAGCTCTTGACAATGAGGCATCAATCCGTCGTTCCATGGTGTCGTTCAGAAGTGCCGGACCATCTAGCTCTTCAGCCGAAGAAGATGGTGATTCGGGCGTTCTCTTGGACCCTACCCTTATTGACCACCTCATTGGAGCGGTTAAATCCCTCCCTCTAGATGATGCCTCCTCTTGGTCCTCTCCTCCTGTGGTAGATGCAACAACCCGAATGACCGGAGCATCTACCACAGGAGGAGAGGAGGCATCCACGGGATATAATCTAGAGATCCTCCTGCCGGGAAGAAACTTTATGATCAGGATTCTTCCATTCAGTAGAAAAAAAAAAAAAAATCACCAAAAATGTTTTATCTTTTCAAATTTTGGCATAAATTGATAGTAAAATGGCTGCATGAAAAGAGTTAAAATGTCCTAAGTGAAATAACTTCATATGTCTACTTTTTATTTATGACAGATATCAGTGTTATAACGTCACAAATGCTAATTTTGAAAAAAAATATTTTTGAAACAGCTATGTGCTACTTGTATTTATTGCCATATAACATGCAAAAAAAAGTAAACATTAAGTATTTTTAAACATAGGATTAAATAGGATTAGAATCTATTTAGCAGGTTTTTTCATTAGCTTTTGTAGATTAGTAAAAGATTTTACTAATAAAAGTCAGGAAAAGTGTTGTTTTATCCCCACCATATTTCATTATATTTTTTATAATAAATGATATGATCAAAATAATGGTATCAAAAGAAAGACCTTTTTGTCCTGAAAAAACAACAACAATAGATAATTTGTGTGGGTACAGTAAATAAGAGATGGGAAAATTACCGCTAAACGCAAACACCTCAGAAGTGTTAAAATAGCCCCAGTCATTAACGCAAAACATTCCAAAAACCGTCTGGTCATGAAGGGGTTAAATGTCAAGTAATTGAAGAAAAAAAAATACCACCAAGAAAAGACAACATTTTTAAAATCTTGTGCAAACGCGAAGTGTACTGGATTTTTACTTTACAAATCCAATTACCCAAAGGTTTAAATTCTAATCACGATGTCACTGCATTTTTAAATCAGTAGATTTATGTATAAAAATATTTTGTGGCACTAGATACGTATATAGATATTGTTTTATTTTCATATTTAAATGTAAAATATATATCATTCCATATATATATATATATATGGATATAATACATTCAAAGAATCACATAAATAGATTAGAATATAACCAATAAGCCCAAGCTTCTAAAATTCCTCACAAACATTTATTCTAATTAAGTAAAAGCTTAATAAAAGCTCGATAAATAAAAGACTAGTTTTAGTTCATATTGCACTATTGTATTTCAATTTGTATGTTTGCACATTCATTATATGTTGCAAATATAATACAAGTTCTTTCTTAAGCACAGTGAAGTTCACTCATGTTAAATCAATTAACAACGAATTATACAATAAACATATAACGTGTGTGGAAACCTCACTGTGCATGCCTATCACTAAGTGTGGTTAAGCTTAAGGCGAGTATCACTTGTTTCCTTTATGTCTTTTATTTATTTAATAAAAACGTTTCTACTTTGGCATATCAACACTGCATTGGATGACTCTGTCCGCAAAATCCACAATCTTCATTGTTCTATTTGTTCATTATAGTCCTTTACAGCAAGCATGTCAAACCCAAAGGCTATCAATGGCAGAATAAACAAAATTGAAGTTTATGTGGGCCGCAAAAAACAAAAACTTAAATTTTCATAGAAACATAGGTTTATTCGAATTATGTCACACCCTGGAATCCAACAAGGTGACAGCAAGCCATATTCATCTATTTTACTATTATAACACATATCACAAGCATCTATACACAGAGACATTCTCTCTCTCTCTCACTCTCTCTTTCTCTGATTGTTATGTTGAATTCAGCTCAAATACTGTTCCACTGGCTGAAGTACACTCTAAAAGCTTCTTATTTTTATGTTGAATTAAGAACAAACGTTTTTCATTAGCTGAAATACACTACAAAATTTGATTTTTAGGTTGGTTAGCTCAAATACAGTTCCATTAGCTGAATTACACTCTAAAAGCAGTTTTTTTATGTTGATATTCGCTCAAATAATTATATTGTTGAATTAAGCTCAAACTTGTTCCATTAGCAGAATTACACTCTAAAGCTGAGTTTTGTGTTGCATTAAGTTCAAGCTTTTTCCATTAGCTGAATTACACTCTAAAAGCTGATTTTTATGTTGAATTAAGCTCAAATACTGTTCCATTAGCTGTATTATGCTCTAAAATTAATTTTATTCTGAATAAAAGCTCTCAAATACAGAACCATTAGCCGAGTTATACTCAAAAGTTGATTTTTATGTTGAAATAAGCTGAAATACAGTTCCATTGGCTGATTTACACTTTAAAAGCTGACTTTTATAATGAATTTAAAAACAAATACTGAATTACACTCTAAAATCTGATTTTTATGTTGAATTAAGATGAAATACAGTTCCATTGGCTGATTTATACTCTAAAAGCTTATTTTTATGTTGAATTAAGCTCAAATAAATGTTCCATTAACTGAATTACACTGTAAAAGCTGTTGCTTATGTTGAAGTAAGCTCAAACTTTTCCATTAGCTGAATTACAATCTTAAAGTTGATTTTTTATGTTCAATTAAGCTCAAACACTGTTCCATTAGCTGAATTATACTTTAAAATTCATTATGCTGAAATACGCTCACATTCAGTTCAGTTATCTAAATTACTCTTTAAATGCTGATTTTTATGATGAATTTAAGAACAAATTCATTTCCAATAGCTGAATTATGTGCTTAAAGATGATTTATATGGTGAATTAAGCTTCAATACTGTTCCATTGGCTGAATTACACTCTAAAAGCTTAATTTTACTCTGAATTAGGCTGAAATACAGTTACATGAGCTGAATTACAGTGAATTAGTGAATTACACTCAAATAATGTTCCACTGGCTGTTCTAAATTCAATATAAAATCAGCTTTTAGAGTGTAATTCAGCCAATGGAACATTATTATTTTTTTTTCTCTTTTTTTATCCTTTCTTTTCCCTCCTTTCTCTTTTTCCTTTCCCTTTGTTAGACACTCAGACTTAATTCCTCAGGGAATGCACCCAGCGTATAATACAGAGATGCTTCTTTACCCTTTGGAGGCTTTATTTCTTTTATTATATTCAAGTCCTCTATGGGTCATCCTTGTGTCATAGTTTCATTACTGTTTTATTTCCCTTTTCTATTCCCTTTTAGCCTAATTCGTTATATCTCAGTGACCCCCACCATTAGACCCTCTTAATATACCTTGCCCTTGAACTTATGTTCACTAAAAAACACTTCTGGGCGAACGGCTTTATTTACAATCTATATTTCTCCAAGTGTACTCCATCCTGTAAAAACCACAACAAAGACTCACATACATAAATACCCCGCAGTGCCTGGCCCATTCCCTTCCATTCTCAAATGATTAGTATAAAGTGGTAATAATACGTCTTCCCTAAACTCCTCTTTCGTTCGTCTATTCAGGTCATAAAGCTCGACCCGGTTCCTCTTTCCGGGTAGCCAAGTGGGTCTGGGGGAAATCTATCCAGCCACTGCTGCCACAGATAGTTAAACTTCCCTGCCTTATAGTGCGCATAGTAGTAACCCTTTTCCATTTGACAGAAGTGGTTGGCTACATTTAAAACCTGTGACCAAGTTATCTCTTCTGTGCTTCTCCAATTCTTAGCAATCAATGATTTGACTGCCATAAGTATATGAAGGACTGGATTTTTACTTTTAGTAGGTATGTCCTCCAGGTTATAATGTAGCAGTGCCTTTTCGGGTGCGGAAGCCACCAAGCAGCCAGATAAATCGGAAATCATTTCAAATACTCTGTCCCATGTCCCCACTACCTTTTCACAAGCCCACCATATATGTAGGAAGGAGCCGGGTGACTTGCCACACCGCCAGCATATATCTGGATTGGAACTACTTATTTTGTACAATTTGTGCGGGACCAAATACCAGCGTTGTGGAAGCTTAAAGTACTGCTCCTGTAAATTCAGGCAGTGGGTATTTTTGGCCAACTATGACCAGATTTTACACCATTTATCCGGCTGAATAGAGAGGCCCAGTTCTTTCTCCCAGCTAATCATAGCAGAGGGCAGGATCAATGGGGGTAAGGAATCTAACCCATTTCTGATTTTCCCCATTATACCCGGCTGCTTGGTAGCATTAAATAGTGGTAAATCAGGCCCGCACCCTTTGACTCTAGAACTAAGGACAAGGATGCTGTCAGGTAGTGATTTATTCTATAATGGGAAAACCTCTCCAGTTCCGTTATACCAAATTCGCTTGTCAGCAAATGTATTGGTTTTATATGTCCTTTAGAGAGGATGTCCCCAATTCTATAAGCCGATAGGTCCCCCCATTTCTTTAGATTTAAATCCCTGATATTGTATGATAATATTTCCAATGGAGAGGAGGGAACTACCTTATCTTGCATTAAAAAAACTTATTTTAATTTTTAACCAAACTGGGATGATATTCTGCAGTGGGAATAATCCAGATCTTTCGATCCGCTCCTTGGCCTTCCTTTGAGGCATCCATAGTAAGTACTCCAGATTGACTAGTGCTGTCATGTGTTGCTCTATTTTAAACCAGTCTTCCTTTTTGTTTCCCCAACTCTGGATTGCATGTGCATGTACAGATCTAGGGGGGGAGTTGGTCTCCCTAATGTCAGAACTTACGCACAGGCCTGTACATTAGTACAGACCTGTGCGTAAGTTCTGACATTAGGGAGACCAACTCCCCCCCTAGATCTGTTCATAAATAGAACCTTCTTAGAAATCCTAGGGCTTTTGTCGGCCCATACAAATTTATTAAAGATCCCCTGAAAATTATCCACAAAAGAAGGGGGGAGACTAATTGGCAACAGTCTCAACCGATATACCAGCTTTGGTAGAATATACGCCTTTATAATATTAATTCTACCTAACCAGGAGGTGTTTAGGCTTTTCCATTGAGCCAATTGTCGCATCAAATCTCCCAGCAGAGGCCCAAAGTTTTGTTCCACTATCTTTTTAGGTAAGGATGGGATTTTTAATCCCAGGTATTCGATATTGTCGTCACGCCACTGGAAGGGGAACTTAGATTTTAAAGCCTGCATAAGTTCTCCATTTACTCCCACCCCCATCGCCAGAGTTTTCCCCACATTTAGCTTATAATTTGAGTAATTAGCATAGATATTAATTTCGTCCAGCAACCTTCCCACAGAGACCTCTGGGTCAGATACCGTAAGGAGGATATCGTCCGCATATAGACCAATCTTACATTCAACAGTACCGACCCCTATACCTTTGATTTCTTTCTGTTGTCTTATTCTCGCTGCTAGTGGCTCCAGAGTCATAATGTATAGCAGAGGGGCAAGCGGGCAACCCTGCTGTGTGCCATTCTGAATCCGGAACCATCCAGAACGAAAACCCTGGCCTGTAATTTGGGCTGTTGGAGATGTATATAAGGCCATGACAGAGTCGATCAGCTTCGCTCCCAGATTGCACTCTCTCAGAGTTTCCTCTAAGAACCCCCAATCGACCCTGTCAAACGCTTTCTCTGCGTCCAGGGATACCAGTAATGCTGGCAAGTTTTTACGAGACAGATAATCTAATAGGTCAATAATCTTCCTTACATTACTAGTTGCTTGTCTTCCTCCAACAAATCCAATTTGATTTTTGTGGATTATAGTCGATATTATTGGTTTAAGCCTATCCGCTATTATGGAGGAATACATTTTTGTGTCTGTGTTTATTAAAGATATGGGTCAATAGCTGGACACGTGAGTGGGGTCCTTCCCTGGCTTGGGGATGGGGGTGATCGATGCTTGCAACATCTCCTCTGGGAAGGATTGTGATGCTCTGATTGAATTGAATGTATTAACTAGATAGGGTGTTATAATGCTTCCTAGTTTTTTGTAGAAATAGTTGGAATAGCCATCGGGGCCCGGGGCTTTGTTAGTTTTCAGTTTATCTATTGCTGTTTTGACCTCAGACGTAGTTATGTCCCCTTCCAGTGACTCCTTCATCTCCTGAGAGATCTTTGGCAATCCTGCACTTTTTAGATACTCTAATATGCCTTCCTTGTTTCGTCCAGGGGAGGGGGGGATATTATATAGAGATGAGTAATATTGTTTGAACGCTTCTCCTATCTGGTCTGGGCTAATACAAGTCTCCGCTTCCGTCTCTATCTTCTGTATCCTGGCTCTTAAATTATTCCGTTTAAGTTGGTCAGTCATTAATTTATTTATTCTATTCCCCTGGTAGTACCACTTTTGTTTTGTCCGGCCAATGATTTTATTGGCTCTCTCTAACAGATGTGCCTGAATTAATTTCTGTAGCCTATTAATTTCTGCTGTCGTGTCTGGGTGTATTGCTTTTTTATTTGCTTGTGATAAGTCGTTTAGGTTGATGTAGAGCCGGGAAAGAATACATCCCTCCCTCTTTTTTGCTATTTTATCAAGTTTAATTAAGTGACCTCGCAGTACACACTTATAGGCACACCATACTATCGGAGTTTCAATTTCCCCTTGATAATTCTCATCGAAAAATTGCTGTGAAACAGATCGAATATATTCCAGATTCTCATTTTTACTAAGTAGGGAATTTTTCAGTCTCCATGTTGGGAAAGTGGAACATTATTTGAGTGTAATTCACTAATTCACTGTAATTCAGCTCATGTAACTGTATTTCAGCCTAAAAAAAATAAAAAAATTGTTTTATAGTGTAATTCAGGTAATGGAAATGTATTTGTTCTAAATTCAATATAAAAATCAGCTTTTAGAGTGTAATTAAAATACATTTGCATTACCTGAATTACACGAGAAAAGATGATTTTTATGTTTAATTAAGCTCAAATACAGTTCCATTAACGGAATTACACTCTAAAAGCTTATTTTTTCAAATTTCTCATAATTATTACTTTTCAGTATAAAAGATACAAACTTTGATACAACATTGCATTTAAACATTACATTACCTTCCAAAGTACAATATACAGATTCATTATCTCGGATTTATACATTTAAAACAGGTACAATATGACATACTTTTAAATCCATTATATCCTGCCATTTATTTCCTATCTCTAATTATATTTATTTTTTTATTTTTGCCAAGTATACCATCCCCTGCTGGCTACGTTATTTTTTGTAGAATAAGCGAAAAAGGAAGAGACCTCCCCCCCAAAAAAGGGAAAAGTCTCAAGTTGAGAGTGAAAATTAGATCTTAAGTGGGCAGGAGTGTGTTTAGGTATACTACACAATACCTAATTAGCGAACAAAATAGTGAACAACTAGGATAAACCTGGTATACACAAAAACACACTCCCAAGCTAACACACAAAGAAAGAGCAAAGCAAAATATAGCAAAAAATATAAGCAATAGTAGATAAAAATTTCAGCACATGCAAAAACAATATTGTAAATGAAACCAATTTAGATATCAAATTAATACAGTTGAGCAATGGATTAAATGTAAACATAAAATATATGAAATGAAATGCACATAAAGAGCAAGTATATATAGAAAAATTAGAAAAAATTAAATATGTAAAAAAAAAAAAAAGTATATATATATATATATTTGTGTAAGGGCCAATATAGCCGTATATGGAGTAGGTTCAAGTGAGAACGTAAGATAGTACGAACGAGCAAAGTCGGTTGTGGTGTGCCGATACCGACGATACGGTAGGCCTGTAAATAAAGAGGGCCCGCCAAGAAGAAATAAAATAAGATAGAATTGAAAAAGGAAAGTGTTGAAAAAGAGGAGTGGGTGGGAGGGTTATTCAGACACTGACCTGACCGGTGTGAAGACAGGTAAGGTGTACCTTATATAGGGGAGTGGATTAATTCCAGCCCCTTCCACAAATACAGGCCAAACGGCCTTAACACATATAAAAATAAATATAAAATGATGAAAATGCAGCCAAAGCAGGATGATCAAGCTGATAAAGCATAGAAATCTTCTTGCAATCTGTAAGAGAAATATAAAACCAAATAGTGTAGATTGTTAAAAATATAGATTTATTTGCGCTTTAAAATCTACTTACAAGATTTAAAAACAGAACTGGCAAAGATCAAAGGTATCAGATCTTGAAACAAACTTCAAACACGCGACTCAGTCCATGATACGGAGAATCCTATGATGGTATAGCCGGCAAGATAGTCTCCATACCCGGAAGTAGGTGAAAAAGTAAGTCGGGAGTTGTAGTTACACTTTGAATAAAAAACTCTACGCGTTTCGTGACTGACAACGTCACTTCCTCAGGAGCAATGAAGATGTGCAACAGGAGCATGTTTAAATAGAACTTCATGCAGCTGTCACCAATGATTGTTGTAATTGGAAAAAAAACCTTGTTAAGAATTTATCCAAAAGCGATTCAATTTAACATTATTTCACTGAAACATGGTAACAAGATCATATTGCAAATACATAATAAAATATACATTGAATGTGGCAAAGATGATGATAAGTGCACAATTGTAAACACAACTGCATTTAGAATAAATGAATAATAAAGTGACTAGTGAAGAAAATATATAAGGTGACTTTTCAACAACAGTAATTGTTCTATTTGCTTGGTGCATATAATTTAACAACAAGCTTAATAGGCTAATTAAGAATTTGAAGTAGATTCAAAAAGTTCATATAAAAATTGCACATAGAATATATAATTATGAGTGCTATTACTATTAAATTTTAAAAGTAATAAAGTGACTTATGTGAAAGTGCTTTATAGATAAAAAAGCAATAATTGGATGAATTCTTAATATGGGGATTGCACATAAATAATATATATAAAAAAAATTTTTTTTTATAAAAATGTTTTATACATATATACATAATAACACAATAAACCAATTGGCACATATATGCTTATAAACACATCAATAATATAAATCATACTAATATATAAATAATATTACATCAAAAAAAAAAATAATAATAATTTTTATCAGGGGAAACTGAGACAATCCAAAAGAAGTAAGAAATTTGAAAACAAGAAAACATTTTACAAGAAAATAAGGGAAGATTGTACATGTAGAAATGTTTCTCAAGAATTATTTGTTTCTCATGAATTTTTTGTAAAAGCCTTCAGCTCAAAATCTAAATTAAGACCACTTGGATATATTGTGTCTAATTTATAAATCCATCTGGCCTCATATCTGTCAAGTTGGTCACCATAACTGCCTCCTCTCCAATTATTTTTGACCGGTTCAATCGCCAAAAAAGATAGGCCAGTCGGATCTCTTCTATGACATGTAAGAAAGTGGTTGGAAAGGCCATTGTTGATGTTCCGATATTCTTATGCTAAGAGTTCTTGATGTTCTACCTACATATAATTTGGAACATGGGCATCTAACACAGTAGATGACTCCTTTAGTCTTACTTGTTTGATGTTAAACACATCTTGGTTCGACATATTTATAAAAGTAGCCTGATGTCTCGGTATGCTTGGGTTTTTTATGCAGCCCATACAACGGCCACATTTATAAAAGCCGGGAGGGAGATTAAACATATTCGTTTGTTTTTTAATCGAGTAATTGTCTGTAGGTGCTAACAATAATTGTAAATTGGGTGCCCTAGAGAATACCACCCTTGGACTTGGGGTGATAATATCTCTAAGGACAGGATCCCCCTTGAGGACATTCCAATATTTCTTAATAATATTTTTGATTGCAAAAGCCTGATCACTATATTCGGTGATAAACAGAATATTATTATTGAGTTGTTCATTGACTATAGATGTATGCTGAACAGCCAGAATATCTTGACGTGACAGTTTGCAAACTCTGTCGCGGGCAGACTTAAGTAGATGGTAATTGAACCCCTTATCTGAGAATTGTTGTTCCATTTCTGCTAGTTGTTTAGAAAAAACTGATTCCTCAGAACAGTTTCTTTTGATTCTCCTAAATTGCCCATAAGGTATATTATTTAGCCATGGAGTATGATGGAAACTATCTGAGGGTATATAACCATTGCAATCAACGGATTTTTAAAAAGTTTTGGTCTGGATGGAGCAATCTTTAATATAGATCTCCAGATCCAAAAATTCCACTGATATAGGGGAACTATTATGAGTAAATCTCAGATTGTATGGGTTATTATTGAGATAAAGCAGAAATTGATCAAGGGTAGTGGTATCCCCTTGCCAGATAAACAGACAATCGTCTATATACCTGCGCCAGAGTACCAGGTTCACGCCGTATGGGCAACTATCCCAAATAAACTCGTCCTCCCATTTGCCCATAAAGAGATTTGCATAACTAGGCGCGAACCTGGTACCCATGGCTGTCCCCTCTAGTTGAAGATAGTGACTGTCATCAAACCAAAAAGTGTTGTGGGAGAGTGTAAAAGCAACACATTGGACTATAAAGTCTATTTGACTATTGTGAAGATCTGAGTATTTGGCTAAAGAATATTGTATAGCCTCACACCCTTGTAGGTGTTCAATCACCGTATATAAAGAGCTGACATCAACTGTGACTAGAATAAAATTTTCTTCCCACGTTATATCTTTCAAGATATTAATAACCTGAGTTGTGTCTCTCAGGTAAGATCTTAACTTTTGTACTTCAGGTTGTAAAAATTTGTCAATGTACAAAGATAAATTGGCCGTGAGGGAGTTGATGCCCGATATAATGGGGCGACCTGGTGGTTTTTCTAAAGATTTATGTATCTTAGGAAGTTGATAAAAGAGGGGTGTTTTTGGAAACTTAATTAGAAGGAATTCATATTCCTTTGGGAGTAAGATGCCTTGAGAAAGGCCATCTTGTAATAGCTGTTCTAATTCAGTTTTAAATCTTTGACCAGGGTTATATTGCAGTTTTTGATAAGTTTTAATATCACTTAACAGGCGCAGACATTCTGCATTATATTGTTTGGTATCCATAATAACAATACCTCCACCCTTATCGGCTGATTTTATTGTTAGAGTTTTGTTCTCCATAAGAGATTTCAGGGCTAACCTCTCATTTTTAGTAAGATTGTCTCTGACATATGAGGTTGGTTTCAAGGATCTAAGATCATGTTCAACCAATTTTTGGAACATTCCAATATGGGGACCCTTATTCTCTTTGGGATAGAAACCAGATTTTGGATGAAGGCCAGTATGTTCATAGTCAAAAATTGACCTCTTAGTGTCTACAGTTCTTGATTCTTCATGAAAATATTTTCTGAGTGTCAGCTTTCTAATAAATTTGTGTACATCAATATAAGTGTTAAAAGGAGAGGTCTTATTCATGGGGGCAAATTTTAGACCCTTATCTAATACCGCTAATTGGTTCGTACTCAATTGTGTATTAGAAAGGTTAAATACATTTGAGCCTAATTCCTTAGTATTTTTCTGGGTGGCGATGGTCTGTTTGATTCGATCTCTTCTCTCCTTCTTCTTTTGCTTCTTTCTAATGGAATGTTCCAAAAATTTACATCATTTTTTTTGATGTAATATTATTTATATATTAGTATGATTTATATTATTGATGTGTTTATAAGCATATATGTGCCAATTGGTTTATTGTGTTATTATGTATATATGTATAAAACATTTTTATAATTTTTTTTTTTTATATATATATATTATTTATGTGCAATCCTCATATTAAAAATTCATCCAATTATTGCTTTTTTAAACAAAATCCTCTCTTAAAATTGTCTATTATTCTTGCATTATAATTATATACACCAAGCAAAAAGGCGTCTCTATTTATCTATAAAGCACTTTCACATAAGTCACTTTATTACTTTTCAAATTTAATAGTAATAGCACTCATAATTATATATTCTATGTGCAATTTTTATATGAACTTTTTGAATCTACTTCAAATTCTTAATTAGCCTATTAAGCTTGTTTTTAAATTATATGCACCAAGCAAATAGAACAATTATTGTTGTTGAAAAGTCACCTTATATATTTTCTTCACTAGTCACTTTATTATTAATTTATTCTAAATGCAGTTGTGTTTACAATTGTGCACTTATCATCATCTTTGCCACATTCAATGTATATTTTATTATGTATTTGCAATATGATCTTGTTACCATGTTTCAGTGAAATAATGTTAAATTGAATCGCTTTTGGATAAATTCTTAACGAGGTTTTTTTTCCAATTACAACAATCATTGGTGACAGCTGCATGAAGTTCTATTTAAACATGCTCCTGTTGCACATCCTCATTGCTCCTGAGGAAGTGACGTTGTCGGTCACGAAACGCGTAGAGTTTTTTATTCAAAGTGTAACTACAACTCCCGACTTACTTTTTCACCTACTTCCGGGTATGGAAACTATCTTGCGGCTATACCATCATAGGATTCTCCGTATCATGGACTGAGTCGCGTGTTTGAAGTTTGTTTCAAGATCTGATACCTTTGATCTTTGCCAGTTCTGTTTTTAAATCTTGTAAGTAGATTTTAAAGCGCAAATAAATCTATATTTTTTACAATCTACACTATTTGGTTTTATATTTCTCTTACAGATTGCAAGAAGATTTCTGTGCTTTATCGGCTTGATCATCCTGCTTTGGCTGCATTTTCATCATTTTATATTTATTTTTATATATATATATATATATATATATATATACTTTTTTTTTAATTTTTTTATTTTTTTTACATATTTAATTTTTTCTAATTTTTCTATATATACTTGCTCTTTATGTGCATTTCATTTCATATATTTTATGTTTACATTTAATCCATTGCTCAACTGTATTAATTTGATATCTAAATTGGTTTCATTTACAATATTGTTTTTGCATGTGCTGAAATTTTTATCTACTATTGCTTATATTTTTTGCTATATTTTGCTTTGCTCTTTCTTTGTGTGTTAGCTTGGGAGTGTGTTTTTGTGTATACCAGGTTTATCCTAGTTGTTCACTATTTTGTACGTTATTTTTTGATTTCTACATTTCTTTTAATCAGTAAATCTTTATTGGGAGATTTTCTTTTACCAGGTAATTGAATCCATATCAATGGACTTTATTGTCGAACTTATACCTTCAAAAAAATCAAACAACTATCCTGGTTGTAGTCGATAGATTCACCAAGATGTCCCATTTCATTCCCCTACTCAAAATTCCATCTGTCAAAGAATTATCGTTGATCTTCATCTCCAATATCCTTTGTTTACATGGACTCCAATATAAAATAATATCCGACCGTGGTACCCAGTTCACATCACACTTTTGGAAAGAATTGTGTTCATCTCTTCGAATATCCTGTAAATTGACTTCATCATATTATCCCCAAACAAATGGTCAAACCGAAAGGGTAAACTAATGTCTTGAACAATATCTAAGATGTTACAGCACCTATGCCTACAATAACTCATTCCATTCCAGCAGTAAGATGTCACCTTTTTTCTCTAACTATGGATTCCATCCAACTTCAATGCCCACCCATCCTTCTATAAATTGTAGTCCCACCGTTTCTGTCCAGATATCCGAGATGACTTCCCTTTTTCAAACACTAAAAGTAAATCTCGATACTCTCAAAAAGTTTCATGACATCAAAAATAAACCTTTTCTTCCTTTTGGCTGGGTGCCTGGTGTTGCTCTCAACAAAGAACATTAAAACAACCAGACCATCCGAAAAATTGGAACAACTCTTTATAGGTCTTTTTCCCATTGAAAAAGTTATAAACAAAGTTGTTGTAAAACTCACTCTACCTGTGTCCATCAAATTACATCCATTTTTTCACGTCTCTCTACTCAAACTTCATACTCCTGATCCATTTGCAAGAATTGTCATGCCACCCCTGATCCTATTGTCACTCAAGGTGTTGAAGAATATGAAATTGCTAAAATACTTGACTCCCATTTTCACAGAGGTGAACTACAATATCTCATTCGATGGTACAGGTATACTCCTTAGGAGGACACATGGGAAGCTGCAACCGATGTCCATTCCGACAGGCTTGTTTCCTATTTCCACAGGACTCACCCTGAGAAACCACATTCCTAGCACCTTGGGTGTGCTCCTTTAGGGGGTGTCCTATCAGGTGTACTGATTGCGAATTCCGGTTACCTCCGGGTTTTGCGATCAGAGCCTCCCCCCTTCTATGACACGGTCTTCCCTCGCCTCATAGAGAAGTCGGACCACAAGGTTAGTAACATAGTAACATAGTAATTTAGGTTGAAAAAAGACACAAGTCCATCAAGTTCAACCCTTCTACCTATCATTTCAGCGTTTTGATCCAAAAGAAGGCAAAAAAAACCCTAAGGAAGCTTTTTCGAATGTTGCCTCCTAGGGGGAAAAAAAATTCCTTCTTGACTCCAAAAGGGCAATCAGATTTCTCCTTGGATCAAAAAGCTCTATTATTAATGCTCATTCTATTATTAATACCCCTGTATGTTCTGCTTTTCTAAAAAAACATCCAGACCATTTTTAAATGCATCTATTGTGGTTGATAGCACCACCTCTCTTGGCAGTGAGTTCCATAATTTTATTGTCCTTACCGTAAAGAATCCCTTCCTTTGCTGCCTATGAAATCTTTGCTCTTCCAGTCTCAGGGGGTGACCTCTTGTACTTTGTACATTTCTATTAATGAACAGGTCCCTGGAGAGCTCCTTATATTGGCCCTGCACATATTTATATAATGTTATCATATCCCCTCTAAGACGCCTTTTTTCTAAAGTAAATAAATGCAATTTTTTAAGTCTCTCTTCATAACTAAGATCCTCCAATCCCCTTATTAATTTTGTAGCTCTCCTTTGCACTTTTTCTAGTTCCTTAATATCCTTTTTAAGGACTGGTGCCCAGAATTGTACTGCATATTCAAGGTGAGGTCTTACCATTGATTTGTAAAGAGGCAAGATGATGTCCTCCTCCCGTGAATCTATACCTCGTTTTATACATGCCAATATCTTATTGGCCCTTGCAGCTGCTGACTGGCATTGGGCACTGTTGCCAAGTTTGTTATCTACAATGATTCCTAAATCCTTTTCGTTCGTAGTTTTTCCCAGGGAAATACCATTTAACGTATATGTTGCTTTGTTATTATTTTTCCCATAATGCATAACTTTACATTTGTCTATATTGAACCTCATTTGCCACTGTTGAGTTATTTTGTTACATTGTGTTACAAATGTCCCGGCTCAACTTACCTTACTGGGTATTCTGTAAATAGACCTCTGCTTTCCTACGACCACGCTGATTTCTCCAAACGTTGACTCAGACCTGCCTTAATCGATATTGTGACTTCCAAAACCCCAGACCTCGGCTTGTTAAACGGATTCCTTCTTCTAACCCTCTAATTGCTGATACAGTATACTTTTCTACTGCAGGTACAATCACTACGTTTACATCAATATTAACTGGACTATTGATTCTCAGCTTGATTACCCTACCTGCTCATATTATCTCTACCAAATCTACTACAGGAAAGTTACTACTGTTTTATATCCCTGGACTGTTATTTCTCTGGCTGCTAAACCTGCCTGCTAATTGCTACCTAACAGCTAATCTACTCTTTTCGTGTTGAAGCCTTCCAATTCATCCCCTCAGTATTCATTGTGTTATATCATCTTATTCCTCACTGAAACTTTCAAGTACAACTCTGTTGTCTGTATTGCATGCTATAAAGCATTATTTAATTGTTACAACATATCTCGAACAAGGAAAGTGAAGCATTCCCAATTCTTGCAATTGAGTTTCTAAGAATTATAATCTGACTGATCTGACAGTTCTGACACTAACACCTGGAAAAGTGACCTGAGGACTGTTCGAGTGGGTGATCGACTAGAAACAGATGTATATCGCAAATCAACATCCACTTACTCACTGCTGAGTACTGCCATCACCCACGGTCTTTGATTGAGTGTATCCCTGTGGGGCAGTTCCCCCGAGTTAGGAGGAACTGCTCAACGGAACAAAAATTTAGGGATCAGGCTCTGGATTTGAGAGAGCGCTTTAAGGAGAGAGGGTATGGCAAAAAATGCATCGCTAGGGGCTTCCAAAGGACAAGAGAAAAACAGTGAGATGATTTGTTATTCGGTACCAGAGGGTGGAAATAACCAAATGGTTATGTTTATTCCAGGTTGTAATTCACATTCACACGTTGACATTAGATGTATCCTGCAAAAACATTGGCAGATTCTACAATTTGACCCAGCTATAGCTCCATATATTGAGACGTTTCCACAAATGACAGCAAGCAGGGCCCCTAATTTCAAATTTTTGTTAGAAGTCACTTTGAGACGTTTTGAGCCAATACAGACTGGCTCACAGAAATAAAGAACAGTGATGGTTTCTACGCCTGTTGACATTGCAAAGCTTGCAGAGTGATTAAAAAGACCACAACCTGTAAAAACTCTAGGGGTGACCTATATAAAATCAAGGGTCATAGTACCTGTAATACCACTGGGGTTATCTGTGCTTTGCAGTGTTCATCTGGTAGCTACTACGTGGACAAGACAACACGTAATATCGGGTATTGGAACATATGTCAGATATTACTAATAGAGAGGAGAGCCCTGTCTTGACAGAAACAAAGAAAAATAGGACGTTCGCACTCTCCAATCCGAGTATAAACAAAGTGTTTATTAATCCAAGAAAACCGACCAAACAAAAAATATTGATATATTCAGTGGAACATGTGCAGGAGTGCAGACAGGAGATAGATTGCCTTACACGTTTCGTGCCTACTGGCACTTAATCATAGGCTAGTGCATGAACAAAACTGATCTGAATAAATAGTGAACCTCAACAAATGAACACAAAGGTCAAGGTAATTAAGCTGTCTTGACAGCCCATAACAGCAGATTAAATGACCTCAAGTCGTCGGGCTTGGAAAAAGTGAAAATGGGATAATTTGGATTAGAAGGCTCTTACAAATGAAATGTAGATGGACTATTAATCTGAAAGCCTTGACACCTGAGGGAATGAACAAAGAGATCAAGTATGGTTGTTTTCTACTGATTTAGATACATGTCTCAGACTTTTTCATTCATGTGAGTTTAATAAAGGAACATGTTTCCTCTTTTCTTTGTCCCTTTTGTGTGGAATGAAGCCTGGTCCATCCATTTTTGGATATTTGTGAATTCAGTACGAGCACAGAACTTAATCTATTATGCAACATAATTATTCCATATATTGTTTGCTGTTGTTTTTAATATAACCATATATTTTGCCACTTCCGGAGAGAGTGTAAAAGATGAACAGATGGGAGGATCCATTGTGACCCGGATGAAGCATGTGATGAAAGAATCACTGGTCTTTTCCTTATCTTCAACTTAAGAAGTTTATCTGATTTACACCCTGCAAGCATGAAACACAAGATGACTTTTATCTAAGGCACTACATTATTGGGGTATATCAGAGCTTGACGTCCTTCATGTGCTCCACCCCGCAACAAGTGGTTTGTCCCAGCCAGAGGCGTTGCTAGGTTTCCAAAAGATCTGGGGCTATAGCCCATGAGACTTTTTTAGTTTTTTAAATGGAACCATACGGGCACTTACCAATATATGCTCACCGCTCTGAGCTTCATGCCAGTTTTGTAATTTAGGAGCCTTCACAGGGCCGGTCCTTCAATAGGGCAGCTGCCGCAGGCAGCACCCTGGCAGGGGCGGCACCTTGCTGCTCTATGCAGCAGTCTTTTTTTTTTCTTGTGTCCAGGGGAGCTTGATTGAAGGAGGTCTCAGCCAATCAGGTGAGACTTCTCAACTCTCCTGATCGGCTGAGAGTTCTGAAGCCTCCCATGATTGGCTAAGACCTCCTTCACACTGAGCTCAAAGCAAAGAGATGCCTGCAGCAGGGAAGTTAAAAACCTGACAGTGTGTGAATGAGTGTGTGTATGTCAGTGTGAGTATGTGCATGTCAGTGTGAGTGTGTGCATGTCAGTGTGAGTGTGTGGATGTCAGTGAAAGTGAGAGTGTGTGCATGTCAGTGTGAGTGAGTGTGTGCATGTCAGTGTGAGTATGTGCATGTCAGTGTCAGTGTGTGCATGTCAGTGTGAGCGAGAGTGTGTGCATGTCAGTGTGAGCGAGAGTGTGTGTATGTCAGTGTGAGAAAGAGTTTGTGTATGACAATGTGAGCAAGAGTGTGTGCATGTCAGTGTGAGCGAGAGTGTGTGCATGTCAGTGTGAGCGAGAGTGTGTGTATGTCAGTGTGAGAAAGAGTTTGTGTATGACAATGTGAGCAAGAGTGTGTGTATGTCAGTGTGAGCGAGAGTGTGTGTATGTCAGTGTGAACGAGAGTGTGTGCATGTCAGAGTGAGCGAGAGTGTGTGTATGTCAGTGTGAGCGACAGTGTGTGTATGTCAGTGTGAGCGAGAGTGTGTGCATGTCAGTGTGAGCGAGAGTGTGTGCATGTCAGTGTGAGCGAGAGTGTGTGCATGTCAGTGTGAGCGAGAGTGTGTGTCAGTGTGAGCGAGAGTGTGTGTCAGTGTGAGCGAGAGTGTGTGTGTCAGTGTGAGCGAGAGTGTGTGTATGTCAGTGTGAGCAAGAGTGTGTGCATGTCAGTGTGAAAAAGAGTGTGTATGACAGTGTGAGCAAGAGTGTGTGGATGTCAGTGTGAGCGAGAGTGTGTGTATGTCAGTGTGAACGAGAGTGTGTGCATGTCAGTGTGAGCGAGAGTGTGTGCATGTCAGTGTGAGCGAGAGTGTGTGCATGTCAGTGTGAGCGAGAGTGTGTGTGTGTCAGTGTGAGCGAGAGTGTGTGTATGTCAGTGTGAGCAAGAGTGTGTGTATGTCAGTGTGAAAAAGAGTGTGTATGACAGTGTGAGCAAGAGTGTGTGTATGTCAGTGTGAGCGAGAGTGTGTGTATGTCAGTGTGAACGAGAGTGTGTGCATGTCAGAGTGAGAGAGAGTGTGTGCATGTCAGAGTGAGCGAGAGTGTGTGTATGTCAGTGTGAGCAACAGTGTGTGTATGTCAGTGTGAGGGACAGTGTGTGTATGTCAGTGTGAGTGTGTTGTGTGTGTATGTATGTAACTGGCTGTGTGTGTGTGTGTGTATATGTATGTAACTGGCTGTGTATGTGTTGTGTGTGTGTATCTTTTTAACTGTGTGTGTATGTAACTGGCTGTGTATGTGTTGTGTGTGTATGTATGTAACTGTCTGTGTGTGTTGTGTGTGTAAGTAACTGTCTGTGTATGTGTTGTGTGTGTATGTAACTGGCTGTGTATGTGTTGTGTGTGTATGCATGTAACTGGCTGTGTATGTGTTGTATGTGAATATGTATGTAACTGGCTGTGCATGTGACGTGTGGGACACATTAAGGAATTCTTTTTTTATTTAAAAAAAAAATAAAACTTGCTGACTGGTGTGTGTAACTGGCTGTGTATGTGACTGACTGGATGTCTGTGAGGTGTGTGCATGTGATTGTCTCTGTGTATGTATGCTTTTCTGATGTGCCATTGTCTGGCTCCTAAATTTTTTTGCTGGCTCCTAAAACGAAATAAAATTTGTCAAGCCCTGATATAAACATAAATCCTTCCTATGCTGTATGGCAGTCCTGTAATAAAACATGTCACACATACACATAACACACATGTGTGACGTTATTTATTACAGGACTGCTAAACAGGTTAGGAATGATTTATGATTATATATATATATATATATATATATATATATATATAGTATAAATCATTATGCATATATAGCATAAATCACTTATTTACATCCACCTTTGTGTATTTAAGCTATATATTGTTGGTTTGAGGTTCCTTATTACAGGACTGCCAAACAGCACAGGAAGGATTTATGTTATATATATATATATATACACACATATGTAACATGAATCATTCCTATGCTGTTTAGCAGTCCTGTAATAAGGAACCTCATATAGCTAAAATACACAAAGGTGGATGTACATAAGTGACCCCCAACCCTCCCCTCTCTCCACCATATCCAGAGCTTACCTGAGTGGGAATAGACCTGTTCTGCATCTCCCACAAGGTGACAGCCTGCATGGATATCTTCAGAGCTGCTTCACTGTCCCACGTGGAGCTTCCTTCACATCCCTGTCATGATGCTGTGTAAAAGCCCTGCACTGATAGGATGCTCAGTGATGTGTCAGCCAATCAGTGCAGGGCTTTCACACACAGTAATGATGCTGTGTAAAAGCCCTGCACTGATTGGCTGACACATCACTCAGCCTCCTATCAGTGTAGGGCTTTCACACACTGTCTGTGTGATGTCAGGGGGCGGAGCTACACGGAGCTGCAGAGACTCGGGGCTTTGCTCATTACATTCGGGGCTTCAGCCCCCTTAGCCCACCCCTAGCGACGCCTCTGGTCCCAGCCTTCTTTAAGGATTTTTATTACCCGGAGGAGGAAGCTGCAGGTCTGCTGCCGATGGGCAGTGAGCTTTTTTCTTCCCTACCCCGAATCTACCATCTATCATTACGTAGGACGGGGACACTGGTGAGCCGTATCTGTATCCATATGGATTTTATTTTTATCTTGACATCGCCATTTTACCTGTGATTTATGGTGCCTTAGTGTTTTTTGCTACAATTTTCAACTGATAACTGCTCCAGCACACTTTGGAAGAGGACATTTATTTTCATATATCCTTTCTATTTACTACTTTGGATAGACTGTTTACTTTACTCATTATTATTTTTTTTTGGCACCATTCTGCCTACCTTGCATAATTTTGCTTCTCCTTTTTTCCTGCTTGCTTTCAGGTGGTTTATTATTACTTTTTTTTATTGGTTTTTTGTTTTGCTATATTTCTACCATTTTTTCTCCCCTCTCCTAGGTTTTGCTGATTAACCATTTTTTTCTATTCACCATCTAGCTGCTATCTATTTTTATTTTATTGCAGAGGTTGAAAATCTATTATGTATATAACTTTTGTATGTTTTTTCTGTGTATTACTTCTTGTGGGTATTGTTCAATGGTTATTTAATGCATTATGACCCTGTGGGGTCAATAAATTATCACTTTATATTTTTGATCAACAACGGTAGCTTTGTTCCTTTATGTCTCGTGTGTGCCACTTTAATAGGTCTACTTTGGTTGGGTTTCAATAACCCCAACTTTATTGTTTTTTTTTAATTCTTTATTTTTCAAGTTTTCACTTTTGTCAGTAAACAGGAATTGAGAACATGAGTTAATAATCCAATGAACATACAATGTATTCTTCAACATGTTACAGAAATGTTACATTACAAATAAACTATGAATACCTTTCGGTAACATAATAAATGCATGTAATAACCTCAGAGTAATGCAATACTTTTTTAGATTTATTTAGTCGTAAACATATTCAGCAATTCAACTATTAAACAAGAGTCTAGAAACTAGGCTCTAGGTGCCAGGAACTTTGTCGGGGTTCGGGAGGGCAAAAGACATGTGAATGAAGAGATAAAGTCAGAAGGAAGAAAGATAAGAAAGAAGGGGTAAGGGATAGTTGGGAGTGATTGGGCTTGTGTCCTGAGTACGAAGAGCCAATCAGTGGAAGCGGGGTAGATATTTGGAAAAGCTATGGATAGGCTTTCTGTTTGTGTAGTTTCATTTCAGGAAATGGGTTTTCCAGGGAAGGCACAGTTTCTCATATTTGGAAGGTGTGTCATGTACAAATAGAGTCAGTTGGTCCATATCCCTTGCTTCCTCTATGAGGGCTATGACCTTAGACAGGTTCGGGATAATTGGCTGTTTCCAGACTTGGGCTAGGGCCCTTCTGGCCCCTAAGGCAATTCTGGCTAAGAGTTGGTTTTCTTTTTCGGTGAAGGCGTCTTGGGGCAGGGAGAGAAGAAATATACATGGGTCTAGTGGTATTGGTTTGGACAGAATTTGGAATGCCAGTCTTTGAATCAGCCTCCAGAATTTTTGGAGGTGAGGACACGTCCACCAAGTGTGGAAATATGTACCGTGATTGCCACATTTTTTCCAGCACAGGGGGCTTTGGGTTACCTGCATTTTGGCCAGTTTAGAAGGAGTGACATACCATCTCATGAGGGTTTTTTAAGCTTGTTCTTTATGTACTGTACAAATGGAGATTTTTGAAGTTGCTTCATAAATATCCACCCAGTCTTCCCTGTCTAACGTCGTACCAAGGTCTTTTTCCCAGGCTATAATGTAGGTCTTTTGGTTGACATGATGAGTTCGGAGTAAAGTAGGGAGATCAAACTTTTCTGCTTAGGAGCATCCATACATAATTTCTCGAACCATGTAGCTTTAGTCGTAGCGGCCGCGATGACCTCAAAATCCCTTAGCTGCAGGTATCTGAAAAAATCAAAAGAGGAGAGGGGTATTGTTTGGGCTAGGAACTGAAATGATTTAATCTCCCCATTCAGAAAGAGATCGTATACTCTGGAGATATCGCCTTGGTCGAATGTTTTGAAGAGCTGAGGGGTCATTCCCGGTAGGAAACTTCTATTCCTATATATTGGCATGAGTGGAGAATGGTCCGTGGTTAGGGAAGATTTTATAGCGTGTCGGTTCCATATAGTCAGAGAATGGAGGATAGTGGGACATAGAGTTCGTGTCAGCGGTCTGTCACACGTTGGAGTCCATATAAATTGAGGTAGGACATCGGGACGGAAAATATCATTCTCTAGATCTACCCAACGGATTTGTGAGATCGGGGCATGTCAAGCAGCGATTTGTGCCATTTGTGTGGCAATGTAATATTTTGTGAGGTTCGGTAGTCCCAAGCCTCCTGCACTTTTAGGCATATACATTGTGTGTCTGTTCACCCTTGCCTTTTTCCCTTGCCATATAAAGGTGTCAATTGATCTTTGTATCACCATCAGATCAGATTGTTGAGGCTGGATTGGTAGAGATTGGAAAAGATATAGTAGTCTTGGTAGAATGTTCATTTTGATAGTTGCCAGGCGACCTAGCCAAGATACTTGTAGTGCTTGCCATCTTTGGAGATCTCTCTTTAGTTGTTGAAAAAATGGTAGATAATGTAATGCATATAGTTGTTTGTATGATGTTGATAAACGGAGCTCTTGGTAAGTAAGAGGTTTGTCCTGTTTAAGAATTTCAAAATTGAGTTAGAGAAGTTTAATAATATGTTGAGGTATATTGACCGGTAGGGCCTCGGATTTACTTGTATTAACTTTGAATCCTGCAAGGTTTGCAAATATTTGTAGCTCTTTAAAAAGATATGGCAGGGAGGACAATGGCTTAGACAATGATATCGTCCGCATATGCTGCTACCTTATACTGATTGTTGGCCAGGGTGAGACCCATTATGTTCGGATGGTCCCTAATTGTTTGCAGGAGGGGTTCAAGAGAGATTGCAAACAGTAGTGGAGAAAGTGGACATCCTTGTCTTGTTCCATTGTGGTTATAGAATTTCAGGTGTTTGGCACCCGGAATGCAGATTCTGGATGAGGGTTTGTGATAGATTGCAGAGAGACAGTTCTGGAAGGTTTGTGAGAAGCCCATACGTTCTAGTGTTAAGCGTAAGAGAGACCAGTTCATGCGGTCGAAAGCTTTTTTGGCATCTAAAGATAAAAACAATGTGGGGTTTTTGCTGCGGGCGGCGAGCCATAGTAGGTCTACACATGTCCTGCATTATCCAGTGCCTGTCTGTTTGGGATGAAACCCTCTTGATCTGGGTGGATCAATCGTGGGAGAAACTGGTTCAGTCTGGTAGCCAATATTTTCGTAAATATCTTGTAGTCTACGTTTAGGAGAGATATGGGCCTATAATTGGTTGTTAGATCTTTGGGTTTGTTGGGTTTATGTATGAGAGTTATTTTAGCTTCCTTCATATCTTCTGTGAAATAACAACCCTCTAGTATGTTGTTGAACAATAGGAGGAGATGTGGAATCAATTCTTCCGCAAATAATTTGTAGTAAAGGGCAGAGAACTCATCTGGTCCAGGTGTTTTGTTAGCTTTAAGTGTCTGTATGGCAGCCTTAATTTCTTCCACAGAGATAGGGTCATCTAGTATGACATTTTCGGCTTCGGTCACTTTCGGCAGGGTTTTGTCTTTTAAGTACTCAAGTATTTCTGTGACATGGTCCATATTCAAGAGTGTTTTGTCTGGAGAATGATTGTAAAGGGCCGAGTAGTATTGCAGGAACTCTTGAGCGATGTCTTGAGGGTTAGTGGTGGTAGTGCCCTTAACGGTACGGATACTTGGGATCACCTTATCAGCTGCTTGTGATTTCAACACTGAAGCTAATAAACGGTCTGCTTTGTTGGCTTTTTCGTAATAGGTGTCAGGATCGCCGCCGTGCCATCCCAACCGCCAGACGTAGTCGCCCCAGACGCGCCCAACAGGGGATTTGAACTGTGGTTCTTCTGGACCGTATCCTGCTATTTTGCCTCTGAGCCATTTCAGAACTTTGAAATACTCCTGTTTATGTTTGTATTGACTGCAGCACTAAGGGGCTGGACTTCACCAAAGGCTCAGACCTGTCAGTAACTCTCCAGCTGAATCTCATACCTAATTAACAAGGTATAAGACACTGCCCCTCGCTAAGGGCAGTGTCAGTTCATTGACTCTGGATTCCTTGTTTGGTTCCTGTGATTTTGACTTCCAGTGTTCCTGATCATTTTCGGCTTTTTGACCTTGGATTTGTTACCTGTTTATTCTGAATTCTGGCATCCTCTGACCTCTGGCTTACCCACAAAGATTATTTTGCTCTTGTCCTTGTCTGTAACTTTACCTGGATATCCTGACCAGCCCCCGTGCACAAACTCACAGGCCACGTGGCGTCTTATCTGGTCACCCTGGTCTGTGTTTGTTTGCAAGGGTGAGCATACATCTCTCTCCCAACAAAGCCCTGACAATAGGTCCGTTTTGTGTATTTTAAGGATTTTGCGGTATCTGCCAGGGTTAGGCGTCCCAGCTCTAGGTGTACCTTAGTAAGTTGTTCTGTCGTGTTGGTTGTAGGGTTTGCTTTATTTCGGGATTCTAGTGTACAGAGTTTTGTTTGTAGTTTCAAGGATTCTTCCATCTTTGCCTTCTTTAGTCTGGAACTTGTGCTTATCAAAAATCCTCGGAGGACTGTTTTGTGGGCCGCCCATAGAGTCGCTTGGTCTATTACTGAGCCTTTATTGAAAGTGAAATAGTCCATTATCTGAGTTTTCACAGAAGAAACCACTGTAGGGTTGTGTAATATGGATTTGTTCAATTTCCAAGACCAAGGCTTTGTAAATTTGTGCATGGTAATGGTGGGTGTAATATCTGCATGATCCGACCATGAGATGGTATTGATTTTTGAAGAGGAAGCAAGGGAGAGGAAAGATTTGGATATTAGGAACATGTCAATCCTACAATAGCTGAGGTGAGGGTGTGAGAAAAAGGTGTAATCCCTGGTGGAAGGGTGTTGTAATCTCCAGATGTCCAGTAAGCCATGTTTTGACATGAACGTTAACAAGTGTTTGTCTGATTGGTGTATGTTAGCGTGTGTGGGTGTGGATGACCTGTCCAGAGTGGGAATGCAAGTGGCGTTGAGATCTCCGACTAAAATAAGTTTATCAGCTGGATGAGAAGTAAGAAAGGTGGATAGATCTGTCCAGAAAGTGGCATCTGGAATGGCTGGAGCATATACATTTAGGATTGCTACCGACTGGGAGCCCAATTGGCCCGTTATAAAAAGGAATCTGCCGGTGGGATCAGAAAAGGAGTATGTGATTGTCAACGGGCAGGATTTACGAATCAGGATTGCCACTCCTAATTTCTTGTGGATGTGTAACAAATGGGATATGTCTGGTCCCGGAGAGATGGGACTTTAGTTTTGGCAAAATGGGTTTCTTGTATACTGGTGTCGCAGGAGTGTTACTGGGGTGAAAGCATAATGAACCCCCCCCCTCCCCCCCGATTTTTAGTAAGAAGAGGCACTGGAGATAGGATCATCCCAGTGTAGGACCCACACTGGCATTACATCTGGAAATATAGGGCTGCTTTGACTTTTCTAAAACTACATATACAATGTAAATACAGTTATGTAACAAAAAGACTTAGCGGAGTTAACTTGTGCCTGGGGATAAGGTGCTCCTTGTCAGTTGTAACCGGGAGACGGGGTGCTCTTCTCACTAGTCCAAGCATCTGAGGGATTGCAGTAGTTGACCATTGTTCTGTAGAATGATTAGCACGTCAGCCGTGGCTCTGTAAAGGGCTTCTTCCGTCTGCTGCTCTGGATTAAAGTGGCCCAACTAAATACAAAATACAAAGTGACGAGGGAAGTTGGTTGCTTTATCAATAGATTGCAATGTGCTGTGCAGACGGTAAGTCTCAGTAAGGGTCTATAGTTCCGTGTCAATATCCTGGATGTTACGGAGGATTGGATTCATGATCAGTCCCTCTCAGTCTTCTGCGATCTAGGTGTCTGCTGTGGTGTCGGGTCCCTAGGTGGAGATCTCCGGTTGTTCCCGCTGGTAGAGCTGACAGGTAAGTCCTGGGAACTCTCTCGGCATTGGGATCTGATTCTCCCGAGGGTGTCATCCACCAACATGGCATCCGTGAAGGCTTGTAAATCCTCGTAATTCGAAAATATTTGTATTGTCCCGTTCACTGTGAGTATGAGAACGGGAAGCCCCATGTGTATTTGAGGCCAGCATTGCATAAGATGTCTGTAAGGGGCTTCCATTGTTTCCTCTTGTATAGGGTCACTGGCTCTAATTCCTGAAAGATCTGTATCGGGATTACTTCGTAGCGTAGCGGTGTTCGGCGGGACACTCTCATGACTGTCTCTTTAGTCTGGTGATAGTGGAAGCGGAGAATAACATCTCGTGGTTTGGAGCCGGGTGGGCCTGGGGCCCATAGTGCTCTATGCACTCTGTCTAGGAGCAGTCTTTCTGCCGGTGCCTCTGGGAGCAGCTCCATCAACATTTGGTGTAGTACGGCTGGCAGTGCTTCGGTGTTCACCATTTCTGTAAATCCTCTTATGCGTACATTGTTACGTCTGGAGCGGTTGCCTAGGTCTTCCGTAACCAGCTCCAGGGTGGTAACTCTGTGATGCAGGTCAACTGAGTCATTTGCAATCTGTTCGTAGTCGGATGATAGCGTAGCTATCTGCTCAGTGTGCATATCGACCGTTGTTTGTAGTTCTTGAAGGTCCTTCTTGACTGCTGAGATGGCAGTGCTTATTTCTTTATGTATGAAGGTCTGCATTCTTGAAAAAACATCCTCGAGATCTTGTTTAGTGGTAAGCGACTGCGCCATAGATTTTCCCGCCATTTTATCCGATGAGGCTTGTTCTGCGGTTGGGGAAAGTTTTTTTGAAGATCGGAGCCACTTCTGGCAGATCTTTTTTGGTGTTACTGCGGGTGTTCGATGGTGGACCCATTTAACGCTCCAGAGATCCGTAATGGGAGGTCTTAGACCCCCTTGGGAGGCTATTGTATGCTTTGACGGCTCAGGCGCTGCGGAGTTCAGGCGTCCATTCAGGTCCGAAGCCACTCCCCTTCCCCCAACTTTATTGTTTTTAAATTGAGAGAAATAGGTTTGGGGCAAATGTATGTTTTTGGATTGAAAATTGGCTAAAAGATAGAATGTAGAGTGTTGTTGTAAATGGAAAATCCTCAAATTGGTCAAGGGTATTGTGCGGAGTAGCTCAGGATTCTGTTTTAGGCCCTCTTCTTTTTAATTTGTTATTAATGATCTCCCAAGTTGAGCTGAGAGCCATGTCTCAGTGTTTGCTGATCACACAAAATTAGGTAAGGTAATACAGACTAACCTTGATGTTTGTTCTTTACAAGAATATTTGGACTGAGTGGGGGACTGAGCAATTAAGTATCAAATGAGGTTCGATGTAGACAAATGTAAAGTTATGCATTATGGGAAAAATAATAACAAAGCAACATATACTTTAAATGGTATTTCCCTGGGAAAAACTACTAATGAAAAGGATTTATGAATAATTGTAGATAACAGACTTGGCAACAGTGCTCAATGCCAGTCAGCAGCTGCAAGGGCCAATAAGATATTAGCATGTATAAAACGAGGTATAGATTCACGAGAGGTGGATATCATCTTGCCTCTTTACAAGTCAATGGTAAGACCTCATCTTGAATATGCAGTACAATTCTGGGCATCAGTCCTGAAAAATTATATTCTGAAACTAGAAAAAGTACAAAAGGAGAGCTACAAAATTAATAAGGAGATTGGAGGATCTTAGTTATGAAGAGAGACTTAAAAATTTGCATTTATATACGTCAGAAAAAAGCCGACTCAGAGGGGATATGATAACGTTATGTGAATATGTGCAAGGCCAATATAAAGAGATCTCCAGTGACCTGCTCATTAACAGAAATGTACTGAGAACAAGAGGTCACCCCCTGAGACTGGAAGCGCAAAGATTTCATAGACAGCAAAGGAAGTGATTCTTTACGGTAAGGACAATAAAGTTATGGAACTCACTGCCTAGAGAGGTGGTCCTATCAAATACAATAGATGCATTTAAAAATGATCTGGATGTTTTTTTTTTTTTTTTTTAGAAAGGCAGAACATACTGTATAACATATTAATAATAGAATAAGCATTAATAATAGAGCTTCTTGATCCAAGGAGAAATCGGATTGCCCTTTGGAGTCAAGAAGGAATTTTTCCCCCTAGGAGGCAAAATTGGAAATAGCTTCCATAGGTGTTTTTTGCTGCCTTTTGGATCAAAATCTGGAATGTTAGGTAGAAAATCTAAATTACTATGTTACTATAATATGTTGCATTAAGCTCAAACTTTTTCCATTAGCTTAATTACACTCTAAACTTTTTTTTATATTGAATTAAGATCATATACTGTTCCATTAGCTTCACCCCTTACTGACAAGACCTTTTGACCTTGTTTTTCCCTTGGTGAAAAGGGTTGGTTTGACATTTCTGGGGTGTTTGTGTTTAGCTGTAATTTTCTTCTTTCTCACATACTGTACCCATACAAATTTATATTTTGTTTTTACCATCATAAGAAGGGCTTTCATTAGATACTATTATGTTCATTATATCTTTTGATCAATTTACAACAAAACAATATTATAAAATATGATGAAAAAATAAAAAAACACTTTTTCTAATGTTGACCTAAAAAATAATTTACACAAATACTATAATTAAAAAAGGCTCCATCTTAATAGTTTCTAAATTTTGTCCCGAGTTCAGAAATATACTTATTTCCATGTTTTTATGCAGTTTTTTGCGAGTTATAGGTCAAAAACCAAAAATTGATTTTTTTTTTTCTACAATGACCTTTTGACCCTAACCCTAATTTAACCCCAACTGTAACCCTTATGCTAACCCTTAATATATTTTAAATTTAATTGTAACCCCATACCTTATGCTAACCCTAATTTACCGTATTTGCTCTAATATAAGACGAGGTTTTTTTCAGAGCAAATGCTCTGAAAAATCCTCCTCGTCTTACATTCGAGGTCTTCTTATAATCTGACCTCAAATTGAGCTGCAGGGGACCTGGATCCCCCTCTCTAACAGCAGGGGATGTCTGCGCGATGAGCACGACCGCCGGGGCTTCTATGATGAAGCCGGGTACTTCCGCTTTCGTCACAGAAGTCCCGGCGATCGTGCCGGGCGGCAGCAGGGGAGTCTGCGCTCATCGCGCAGACATCCTCTGCTGCCCCACTAGCCACCAGCTGTCCGTCATAATAGACTGCGTGTCGGGCAGCATGGAGGATGTCTGCACGTATCGTGCAGACATCCTCCGGCTGGCCCCACTAGCCACCAGGGAACAAAACCAGGTAAGGGGGAGGGGGGTGGACAGAGGACACAGACAGACAAGGGGAGGGGGGGGGGAGAAAGAGACAAAGAGAGGGGGAGGGGGGAGGACACAGACAGACATAAGGAGGGGGAGACACAGACAAGGGGAGGGAGGGGGACAGAGATAAAAGGGGAGGGGGGATAGAGAGAGACAAAGGGAGGGGGAGAGGGGAGGACACAGACAGACAAGGGGGGGAGACACAGACAAGGGGAGGGAGGGGGACAGAGAGAAAAGGGGAGGGGGGATAGATAGAGACAAGAGAGAGAAGTTTTGGGGGGAGAGAGAGACAACGCTGGGGGGGAAAGACCGCTGGGGGAGCGGGAGAGAGGCCGCATTGGCACATAAAAGCAAATAAAAACAAGAAATGCATTTGTATAATATACATTTTTTATTAAATATTAAAAAGCAATTTACATATATACAAGTTAAACTTTTTTCCTATAGGGTAGTCTTATAATCAGGCTTTTAGTTTTTTTTCCTAAAGGAATGTACAAATTTGGGGGGTGCAGTCAAGCAATAACATCAGATTGTTGGAAGTGAATTTTTTTTTCACTTCCGAAGCTCTACCCACAAGAGGGCACACACCCACGATTGCTCCGTGGTGCCCCAGAACCGAGATTTCAGTGCTGCCTATTCACACCTCCCTGTCTTTCTCTCACACTCACACACCTCGTCTCTCTATCTCTCTCTCACACACACACAGTGTCTCTCTCACACACACACATGGTGTCTCTCTCACACACACACCTTGTCTATCTCTCTCTCACACACACACCCTCTCTCTCACAAACACATATATACATGGTGTCTCTCTCTCACACACACCATCTCTCTCACAAACACACAGTCCATCTCTCTCTCTCACACACAGTCCGTCTCTCTCTGACACACACCCACAGTTCGTCTCTCTAACACAAACATATACACATGGTGTTTCCCTCTCTCTCTCACACACACACTCTGGATTTCTCACACACACACACTCCATCTCTCTCTCACACACACCCCGTCTCTCTGACATACACACCCCATCTCTCTCTCTCTCTCTCTCTCTCTCACCACACACCGTCTCTCTCTCACACATACCCTGTCTCTCTCACACACTGTCTCTCTTTCACACCATCTTACACACACATACACACAGTGTCTCTCTCTCACACACACCATCTCTCACACACACACACCTTGTCTCTCTCTCTCTCTCTCTCTCTCACACTCACACACACAATCCAGCTCTCTCTCACCCCCCCCCCAATTCTCTCTCTCTCTCACACATAAACACAGTGACTCTCTCACACACACATTGTCTCTCACTCACATACACACACCTTTCCTCTCACACACACACCCTCTCGCTCTCTCACAGAGTCTCTCTCACACACACCTTCTCTCTCTCACACACACTATCTGTCGCTCTCTCACACATACACTCTGTCTCTCATACACACAATGTCTCTCTCTCTCTCTCTCTCTCTCACTCTCACACACACACACACACACACACATTGTCTTGCTCTCTCACACACATTGTCTCTCTCGCTCTCTCTCTCTCTCTCATGAACACACATCATCTCTCTCACACACACACACAGAGAGGTTCAGCAAAGCACATGGCTGTGTCCAAAATGGCTCTTGATTCCAGGTCAATAAGGATGATTTTGAAAGAGGTTCTGCGACAGTTACTTTCTACTTTTAGTTACAATACTAGGCATTAAACCAGATTCTTAACCCTAGCTTCTTGGCACTTAAACTAAGCCCACAATGAAATCTTTACTTTTCACTAGAAATAGTTTCAGAGCACTCTTTCCATGCTGCTCCTTCCACATGTGTTGTCTCTCCTTTCCCCACACCAGCAAATGTCCAGTCTCTCCTCACCCCCTCCAGGATTTACCTGGTGGAACAAAGGGTCATCAGTCACTTCCATCACTCACTCCCTAGTGACACCTGTTGGTAGGAGTAATGCATGTCTTACAGTGCTACATAGATCAGGTATCAAATGGATGCCCCAGTCAAAGAAGTGGTTTATCTAAAGGGAGGTACTTCAAATCAATAATATGCACTTATGAAGTTGCTTCTGTGACGTGAATCACTAATAAATGACTTTGGAAGCCATATCCAATACACACTCTGTCCCGCTCTCTCTCACACACTGTCTCTATATCTATCACACACACACTCGCTCTCTCACACACACACCATCTCTCTCACACACACACACCACCTCTCATGAACACACACCATCTCTCATGAACACACACCATCTCACACACACACCATCTCTCTCACACACACACACCATCTCTCTCACACACACACCATTTCTCTCTCACACACACCGCCTCTCATGAACACACATCATCTCACACACACACACCGTCTCACTCTCACACACACACCATATCTCTCTCTCACACACACAAGCCATCTCTCTCTAACATACACACACCTGCTCTCTCTCACACACAAACAACATCTCTCTCACACACATACATACACCCTATCTCTCTCACACACACACACACACACATATACACCGTATCTCTCTCACACACATATTGTCTTTCTCTCACACACACACAACGTCTTTCTCTCACACACACACATCGTCTTTCTCTCACACATACACACAGACCTTCTCTTTCTCTCTCACACTCACACACACCGTCTCTCTCACAAATACTGTCTCTCTCTCACACATTGTCTCTCACACACACACATCATCTCTTTCTCTCTCTCACACACAGACCTTCTCTCACACACACTGTCCTTCTGTCACACACACTGTTTCTCTCTCTCACACACACTGTCACTTTTTCACACACACACACAGTCTCGCTCTCTCACACTCACACCTTCTCTCTCTCACACACACACTGTCTCTCTCTCACACACACTGTCCCTTTCTAATACACACACCGTCTCTCACTCACACACACACCATCTCTCTCTAACATACACACACACCTGCTCTCTCTCACACACAAACACCATCTCTCTTACACACATATATACACCGTATCTCTCTCACACACACATATTGTCTCTCTCTCACACATCATCTCTTTCTCTCTCACACACACATACACAATCTCTCTCACACATACTGTCTCTCTCTCTCACACATCGTCTCTCTCTCTCACACACACACACTGTCTCTTTTTCACACACACAGTCTCGCTCTCTCACACACACACCTTCTCTCTCTCACCCCCTCCATCTTTCTCTCTCTCTCTCTCTCTCTCTCTCTCTCACACATGCCATCTCTCTCTCACACACCCCCCGTCTCTCTCTCTCTCTTATACACATCCCATCTCTATCTCACACACACAGTTACTCTCTAAATCACACTCACCATCTTTCTCTCACACACACACACCGTCTCTCATACACACGCTGTCTCTCTCGCTCCCACACACACAATCTCTCTCTCTCTAACACACACCATCACTCACGGACACTCACACTTTCTTTCTCTCACACACACACACACCCCATCTCTCTCACATGCACTCGTTTCTCTTTCTCACACACAACCCATCACACACACACTGTCTTTCTCTCAAAAACACTGTCTCTCTCTCACACACAGTCTCTCTCTCACCCACACACCGTCTTTCTGTCACACACACACATACACACACTGTTTCTCTCTCACAGACACTGTCTCTCTTTCACACACACAGAGTATCTCTCTCTCACACACCCTGTCTCTCTCTCACACACTGTCTCTCTCTCTCTCACACACACTCTGTCCCGCTCTCTCTCTCCCACTGTCTCTATCTCTCACACACATATATACACTGTATCTCTCACACACACATCATCTCTTTCTCTCTCAGACACACACACCATCTCTCTCACACATACTCTCTCTCTCACACATCGTCTCTCTCACACACACACTGTCTCTTTTTCACACACACAGTCTAACTCTCTCACACACCTTCTCTCTCTCTCTCTCTCTCTCTCACACACACATGCCATCTCTCTCACACACACCCTGTCTCTTTCACACACCCACCTGTCTCCCTTTCTCACACACCCCGTTTCTCTCTCACACATATAGTTACTCTCTGAAACACACTCAACATCTCTCTCTCACACACACACCATCTCTCTTTCACACACCGTGCCTCTCTCACACACACACACACACTCTATCATACACACACTCTCGCTCTCTCTCACACACTCTTTCTCTCTCTCACACACACACACACACCATCTCTTTCTCATATACACACTTTCTCTCTCACACACACACACACTGTCTCTCTCACACATGCACCCATCTCTCTTTCTCACACACACCCCATTTCTCTCTCTCTCACACACACACACACAACCATCTCTCTCTCACACACATACTGTCTCTCTCTCACACACAGTCTCTCTCTCACCCACACACCGTGTTTCTGTCACACACACACACATACACACACTGTTTCTCTCTCACAGACATTCTCTCTCTTTCACACACACACCGTCTCTCTCTCTCACACACAGCATCTCTCTCTCTACACACACACACCATCTCTCTCTCTCACACATCGTCTCTCTCACACACACACACACACACACATCATCTCTTTCTCTCTCACACACACACACACAGACCTTCTCTCTCTCACACACACTGTCTTTCTATCACACACACTGTCTCTTTTTCACACACACACACACACACACACACACACACACACACACACACACAGAGAAGTCTTGCTCTCTCTCACACACACCTTCTCTCTCTCACACACCCCTTCTCTTTCTCACACACACCCTGTCTCTCTCTCTAACACACACCCCGTCTCTCTCTCTCTCACACACCCCGTCTCTCTCTCAAACACACCATGTCTCTCTCTCTCACACACACCCCGTCTCTCTCTCACACACACACACACCCCGTCTCTCTCTCACACACACACCACGTCTCTCTCTCACACACACAGTTACTCTCTGAAACACACTCACCATCTTTCACTCACACACACACAGTCTCTTTCACACACCGTGCATCTCTCTCACACAAACACACTCTCTCTCATACACACGCTGTCTCGCTCTCTCTCACACACACTGCCTCTCTCTCTCTCTCACACACACACTGTCTCTCTCTCTCACACACACTGTCTATCTCTCACACACACACACACACACTGTCTCTCTCACGTACACACCATCTCTTTCTCATACACAATATCTCTCTCACACACACACACACACACACACAATCTCTCTCTCTCTCTAACACACACCATATCTCACTTACACACACAATTTCTTTCTCTCTCTCTCGCACACTGTCTTTCTCTCACACACACTGTCTCTCTCTCACACACACACCATCTTTCTGTCACACACAGACAGACACACACACTGTTTCTCTCTCACAGACCCTGTCTCTCTTTCACACACACACACACACACACACACACAGTCTCTCTCTCTCACACACACACACCCCGTCTCTCTCTCTCTCTCTCACACACAGCATCTTTCTCTGCACACACACCATCTCTCCCTTTCACACACAGCATCTCTCTCTCACACAACCCCTTCTCTCATACACACACCCCATCTCTCTCTCTACACACACCATCTCTCTTTCACACACACACACACACACCATCTCTCTTTTTCATACACACCCCATCTCTCTCTCACACGCAGTGTCTCTCTGAAACACACACCGTCTCTTTCTCACACACACCATCTCTCTCTCACACGGCGTCTCTGTCTCTGTCACACACACTCTGTCCCGCTCTCTCTCACACACTGTCTCTATCTCTCTCTCTTACACAAACACCGCCTCTCTCTCATGAACACACACCATCTCCCACGCACACACACACACACCATCTCACTCACACACACACTATCTCTCTCTAACACACACCATCTCTCTCTAACACACAAGCCATCTCTCTCTAACATGCACACACACCTGCACTCTCAACAAAAACACAAACACCATCTCTCTCACACACATACACATATTGTCTTTCCCTCACACACACATCGTCTCTCTCTCTCACACACACACACCATCTCTCTCACACAAACACACTCTCTCTCATACACACGCTGTCTCGCTCTCTCTCACACACACTGCCTCTCTCTCTCTCTCACACACACACTGTCTCTCTCTCTCACACACTGTCTACCTCTCACACACACACACACACACACACACACTGTCTCTCTCACGTACACACCATCTCTTTCTCATACACAATATCTCTCTCACACACACACACACAATCTCTCTCTCTCTCTAACACACACCATATCTCACTTACACACACAATTTCTTTCTCTCTCTCTCACACACTGTCTTTCTCTCACACACACTGTCTCTCTCTCACACACACACCATCTTTCTGTCACACACACACAGACACACACACTGTTTCTCTCTCACAGACCCTGTCTCTCTTTCACACACACACACACACACACACACACAAACAGTCTCTCTCTCTCACACACACACACCCCGTCTCTCTCTCTCTCACACACAGCATCTTTCTCTGCACACACACCATCTCTCCCTTTCACACACAGCATCTCTCTCTCACACAACCCCTTCTCTCATACACACACCCCATCTCTCTCTCTACACACAACATCTCTCTTTCACACACACAAACACACACCATCTCTCTTTTTCATACACACCCCATCTCTCTCTCACACGCAGTGTCTCTCTGAAACACACACCGTCTCTTTCTCACACACACCATCTCTCTCTCACACGGCGTCTCTGTCTCTGTCACACACACTCTGTCCCGCTCTCTCTCACACACTGTCTCTATCTCTCTCTCTTACACAAACACCGCCTCTCTCTCATGAACACACACCATCTCCCACGCACACACACACACACCATCTCACTCACACACACACCATCTCTCTCTAACACACACCATCTCTCTCTAACACACAAGCCATCTCTCTCTAACATGCACACACACCTGCACTCTCAACAAAAACACAAACACCATCTCTCTCACACACATACACATATTGTCTTTCCCTCACACACACATCGTCTCTCTCTCTCACACACACACACCATCTCTCTCTCACACATACTGTCTCTCTCACACATCGTCTCTCTCACACACACACATCATCTCTTTCTCTCACACACACACAGACCTTCTCCCTCACACACACTGTCTTTCTGTCACACACACTTTCTCTTTTTAAAACACGCACACAGTCTCGCTCTCACACACACACCTTCTCTCTTTCACACACACCCCGTCTTTCTCTCTCTCACACACCCCTTCTCTTTCTCACACACACTCTGTTTCTCTGACACACACACCCTGTCTCTCTCTTATACACACGAAGTCTCTCTCTCACACACAGTTACTCTCTGAAACACACTCACCATCTCTCACTCACACACACAGTCTCTCTTTCACACACCGTGCCCCTCTCACACACACACACACACTCTCTCTCTCATACACACGCTGTCTCTCTCTCTCACACACACTGCCTCTCTTTCACACACACACTGTCTCTCTCTCACACACACACACTCTCTCTCTCTCTCTCTCTCTCTCTCACACACACACCATCTATTTCTCATACACAACATCTCTCTCTCTCACACACACACACACACACACAATCTCTCTCTCACACACACCATCTCTCACTTACACAATTTCTCTCTCTCTCTCTCTCTCTCTCTCTCTCTCTCTCTCTCACATGCACCCGTCTTTCTCACACACACCCCATTTCTCTCTCACACACACACACACTGTCTTTCTCTCACACACATTGTGTGTCTCTCTCTCTCTCTCTCACACACACCATCTTTCTGTCACACACACACACTCTGTCCTGCTCTCTCTCACACACTGTCTCTATCTCTATCACACACACACTCTCCTCACACACACACACACACACACCGCCTCTCCCTCATGAACACACACCTGCTCTCTCTCACACACACATCGTCTTTCTCTCACACACAGACCTTCTCTCTCACACACACACACACTGTCTTTCTGTCACAAACACTGTTTCTCTCTCTCACACACACTGTCTCTTTTTCTCACACACACCTTCTCTCTCTCACACACACCCCGTCTTTCTCTCTCTCACACACACCCCTTCTCTCTCACACACACACCCCATCTCTCTTTCTCATACACACCCCATCTTTCTCTCACATACACCCCATCATCTCTCTGAAACACACACCATCTCTTTCTCACACACACACCATCTCTCTCTCTCACACACCCATCTCTCAACACACCTGTTTCTAAACTCATAGCTATTTTTAGTTGTGTTGCTAGTTTAATTTTTTTTTACTTTTCTTGATTGAATACCTACAGTAAGTTAAAGCAAGATATCTCATCTGTGAACTTGAGTGGGGCATCAGCGGGGCATCATAGAATTGGAGGACACAGTCTTGTGACTGTTCCTCCCAGTCAGATGGTGTATGCCCACTAGTACAGCTGCCAAAAATGTCCACAAAGCAGCCAACATGTTTCATCCTATGAATACTTCAAGGGGATAGGATTGGTCTCTGCTCACATCCATTAATCCCCCTATAGGAGTGGTCAGATAAGCATTCCAGGTGCTGAGGAGTACCAGGTCTCTGAGGCAGTGAATGCCTTCTATCTTGAAGTTTAGGTTTATTACTGGTCTAACCCCACCAGCCTTCTTGGGAACTAAGAACAGATTGTGGAGAAAAATGGGAGTAAGTGCACTGTTTAGTTTTTGAGAAGTGTATAGCGTGTGGATTGGAACCCCGAGAACCCATGTTCGGCCAAGGGTGACCACATTGTGGGAAGAAGTCAGAGGTGGATTTTGAGTCCTGGAAGGATGCTCTCAAGGTGTGGAAGCCTCGGGATCCGCAGAATGGACCCCTGAAGTTGCAGCTGACTAGAAGGATCTTCCGGGCCCCCCAGAATGATGCTTCATGTTAGCTTGTGCCTTATCCATAAAAGTGGAGACGAAGGAGCCAAGCTCTTTCACAAGATTATCCCCAAAAAGGAAATGTTTTGCCTGGGGACCAGGTTCAGATACAACCATGTTAACAATTTTCAGCTTAATCTTAAGCAATATTGCCTTATGTCTCTCACTTGCCAGTGCAGTGTAGGCATTGCCAATTAAGCATATAGCCCTCTGTACCCATCCCTTCATGGTGGGTAAATCTAATGTAGCATTTCCAGATAGTGTTATCGAGTACCTTATCTTGGCAATGTTCTTTTGGAGAAATCTAAGCCCTTCTTAGACTTCCATTCTGAACAGCCTTCGGTCTTTTCTCTTTGCAACAATGAAGCTTGTAAGTGCAACTGTAGGTAGACTCAATCAATAAACGCACCTCAAGATACATCCTCCGGCCTCTCCTCTCTATATGGCAATGAGGCTCTTGGTGTGGATACAGGAATCCATGAGTTTAAAAATGGTTATTGAATGCCCAATGGTACAGACCAATATATAAAACGGACAACGAGTCCATGGCAAAAAGGCAGAATGCAAATAGCAACTTGTGGGGCTTCAGAGAATTGGAGGACAAAGTCTTGTGCACAGACTGTTCCTCCCAGTCAGATGTTGTACCCCCATTAGTACTGCTGTCGAAAACATCCACGAAGCAGCCAACGTGTTTCATCCTATGACTTCTTCAAAGGCATAGGATTGGTCTCTGCTCACGTCCCTTAAAATAGAGCCCAAGGATAAAAATAGAGCAGCCAATCATGAATGTCTCATATTTGAATGAATGTTGAAACATGACACAATATAAGTAATAAGTTACTCATGTATAAATGATTTTAGGGAACTAGGAAAGAAGCTAAAGGAAAGGACCTCCAAGGTAATATTCTCGGAAATATTACCAGTACCACGCGCTACGTCAGGGAGACAGCGGGAGCTTAGGGAGATTAATGCGTGGTTGCGAAGGTGGTGCAAGCAAGAGGGATTTGGGTTCTTGGAGCACTGGGCAGACTTTGCAGTCGGCTACAGACTCTTTGGACGGGATGGGCTGCACCTCAATGATGAGGGGGCTGCAGTATTAGGGGCGAGGATGGCTATAGGATTAGATGAGCTTTTAAACTAAGCTCTGGGGGGGAGGGTCAAGATCAAAAAGAAGCAATGGTAGCTAGGGTAGATTGGAAGGTGGGTCTAGCTATGGGAGAGGAGGAAAGCAGTGGTGGGGTTAACATAGACCAAAGGGAGGTCCATATAATTAAACCTGCACACATTAAGTGTTTGTCAACTAAACAGAAAATGGGTAGTAATCTCAAATGTCTTTTAGCAAATGCAAGAAGCTTGACAAACAAAATGGGTGAGCTGGAGATACTGGTAAGTGCTGAACAGTATGATTTAATCGGAATCACAGAAACGTGGTGGGATGAGACCCACGACTGGTCAGTTAATTTACAAGGTTACTCACTTTTTAGAAAGGACAGAGTAAATAGAAAAGGGGGAGGGATTTGTCTGTATGTAAATCCTAAATTAAATCCCAGTATTAAAGAAGGTGTACATGATGTAACTGGAACTGATGTGGAGACACTGTGGGTGGAGATTAGCTTAGACGCTAAAAAGAATCGCACATTACTTGTAGGTGTATGCTACAAGCCACCAAATATTAGCATTGATGGAGAAGATCAGCTTTTATTACAAATTGAAAAGGCTGCAAATATGAATGAAGTTCTAATCATGGGAGATTTTAATTACCCAGATATAGATTGGAAGTGTGGCACAACTAGTTCAGCTAGGGGCAGCAAGTTTCTGGACCTGCTTAATAACACATTTATGGCACAATTAGTAGACACCCCAACTAGAATGGATGCCTGTCTGGATTTGGTAATAACAAACAATGAGGAGCTTATCTCAAACATCCAAATAAGAGAACACTTGGGGAATAGTGACCATAATATGGTCTCATTTGAGATTAATGCAAAAAAGCAAATTGATAAATACGCCACCAAAACACTTAATTTTAGAAGGGCTAACTTTGATGGACTAAGGGCATCGATTGAACATTTAGACTGGGAACGATTGTTTTCTGGACTAAACACAGAAGACAAGTGGAATGCCTTTAAGCACACATTACAAAAGTACACATCCCAATATATACCTTTGGGAAACAAATGCAAAAGACACAAATCGAAACCAATGTGGCTTACAGGTAACGTGAAACAGGAAGTACAAAACAAGAAAATGGCATTCAAACATTATAAAAACACGGGATCAGCATTATCATTTATAGAGTACAAAGAGGCCAACAAAGCCTGCAAAAAGGCAATTAAAATGGCTAAATTGGAAAATGAGAAAAGGGTTGCCAAGGAGAGTAAAACTAACCCCAAAATGTTTTATAAATATATAAATGGAAAAAAGCTAAAGAGGGAAAATGTTGGGCCCTTGTTATCCCAAATGGGAAATTTGGTAAGTGAGGACAGAGAGAAAGCAGACATTTTAAATACTTTTTTTTCTTCTGTTTATACTAAGGAAGAGCAGATGGACGAGCCCCTGCTACAGGAAGTTATGGGACATTCGCCGCAAACATGGGATTGGCTGACACAGGAAAAAGTGCTTAAGCAATTACACTCTGTTAAGATAGACAAGGCCCCAGGACCAGATGGTATACACCCAAGGGTACTTAGAGAGTTAAGCATAATTCTGGCCAGACCACTATTCATGATCTTTAGGGATTCATTCAGTTCAGGTACAGTGCCAACAGACTGGCGAAAGGCGGATGTCATTCCAATATTTAAAAAGGGATCAAAATCTCTGCCAGGTAATTATAGGCCAGTGAGCTTGACATCTGTAGTGGGGAAACTATTTGAAGGATTGCTAAAGGTATACACTCAAGAATACATCTTGAACCAGAATATAATTAGTAAAAGTCAACATGGTTTTGTGAAAGACAGGTCTTGTCAAACAAACTTAATAACATTCTATGAAGAAGTCAGTAAAAATATAGATCTAGGTGTGGCAGTTGATGTGATCTATTTGGATTTTGCGAAAGCATTTGATACAGTTCCACACAAAAGGTTACTCTACAAATTGAGAGAAATAGGTTTGGGGGCAAATGTGTGTATGTGGATTGAAAATTGGCTAAAAGATAGAACACAAAGGGTTGTTGTAAATGGAAAATTCTCAAATTGGACAAGGGTATTAAGCGGAGTACCTCAGGGGTCTGTTTTGGGCCCTCTTCTTTTTAATTTGTTTATTAATGATCTGCCACATTGTGCTGAGAGCCATGTCTCCGTGTTTGCGGACGACACTAAATTAGGTAAGGCAATAAAGACTAATCTTGATGTTTTTTCTTTACAGGAAGATTTGGACAGAGTGGGGGACTGGGCAGTAAAGTGGCAAATGAGGTTCAATATAGACAAATGTAAAGTTATGCATTATGGGAAAAATAATAACAAAGCAACATATATGTTAAATGGTTTTTCACCTGGGAAAAACTACTAATGAAAAGGATTTAGGAATAATTATAGACAACAAACTTGGCAACAGTGCCCAATGCCAGTCAGCAGCTGCAAGGGCCAATAAGATATTGGCATGTATAAAACGAGGTATAGATTCACGGGAGGAGGATATCATCTTGCCTCTTTACAAATCAATGGTAAGACCTCACCTTGAATATGCAGTACAGTTCTGGGCACCAGTCCTTAAAAAGGATATTAAGGAACTAGAAAAAGTGCAAAGGAGAGCTACAAAATTAATAAGGGGTTTGGAGGATCTTAGTTATGAAGAGAGACTTAAAAAATTGAATTTATATACGTTAGAAAAAAGGCGTCTCAGAGGGGATATGATAACATTATATAAATATTTGCAGGGCCAATATAAAGAGCTCTCCAGTGACCTGTTCATTAACAGAAAGGTACAAAGAACAAGAGGTCACCCCCTCAGACTGGAAGAGCAAAGATTTCATAGACAGCAAAGGAAGGGATTCTTTACGGTTAGGACAATAAAGTTATGGAACTCACTGCCAAGAGAGGTAGTGCTAGCAAACACAATAGATGCATTTAAAAATGGTTTGGATGTTTTTTTAGGAAAGCAGAACATACAGGGCTATTAATAATAGAATAAGCATTAATAAAAGAGCTTATTGATCCAAGGAGAAATCTGATTGCCTCTTGGAGTCAAGAAGGAATTTTTTCCCCCAGGAGGCAAAATTCGAAATAGCTTCCTTAGGGTTTTTTTTGCCTTCTTTTGGATCAAAAGCTGTAATGATAGGTAGAAGGGTTGAACTTGATGGACTTGTGTCTTTTTTCAACCTAAATTACTATGTTACTATGTTACTATGTAAATGTCTCAAATTTGAGTGACTGTTAAAACATGACACACTATAAGCAATATCAATAAATCACTATGGACACAATAAAAGGAAACATATAATTTAAAATAAAATGTTGCAATCTTTAATAGAAAAAGTTTATTTTAATTTTTTTTTAAATTATGCTTTTGATACTTTATATCCCTAAAATATTTAAATGAAAAAGATATGAGAGATATAAATGAATTAATTTACATAATATACGTGTAGAAAGCTCTCAATAATGTTATCTATCAAAAAGCTTTCAACTAAAAATCTGTATTAATTTCATAAGTGGCAAGGGCAATGTACCTAGGCGACAATGTGGTCGCCCTTGGCCGAACATAGGTTCTCAGGGTACCCATCCACACGCTATACATTTCTCAACCCTAAACAGTGCTTTGATCACATTAGAGATTTCAAATCTCCAAAAAAGAGGCGGTTATACCCATTTTTGCACTTTTTCCCCCTCAGCAATCTTTTCTTAGTTCCCAAGAAGGGCGGCGGGGTTAGACCAGTAATAAACCTAAACTTCAAGATAGAAGGCATTCACTGCTTCAGAGACCTGGTACTCCTCAGCACCTGGATGGTCAAAATGGACCTACAGAATGCTTATCTGACCACTCCTATAGCAATGGACCACCAGAAATACCTTCAATTCATATTCATATACCTTCAATCAAACATGACATTTCACATGCCTTCCTTTCACGCTCTTTCTTCGGCTCTTTGGTGTTTCAACAAGCTGCTGAAACTGGTGGTCGGCTACCTAAGGAGACAAGGTGTTCGCTTGATCATTTACCTGGACAATCTTATGATCCTGTCCCAAGATCCACACACACTGGGACATCACCTCTCCTGGTATACCTCCCTCCTACAGGGTCTGGGCTTCTTCATAAATTGGGACAAGTCCAACCTCATACATTCCCAGCACATGGAGTTTCTTGGCTTCACCATCTATTCCGTACAGGGTTATCTGCATCTCCCAATCACCAAGGTAGAATCACCCAAGAGTGGGACCAGAAAGGTGCTGAACTGGCCATCCATTACTATCCGCCACATTGCCAGGGTGATAGGCCTGTTGTCTGCCTTGATTCAGGCTATTTTTCCCGGACCTCTCCACTACCAGCCACTTCAGCGATTGCAGAACCGACCGCTACTCCAGAGTTTTTCCTACGATCAGACTGTGCTGATAGACTGCGAGGCCACCTGGGTAGCACAAGATCCCAAGCTCTCCCTCAACTAGCGACAACATTTTGGCATTTTTGCCTGGCACACAACATTTTGTTTCATGTGGAACACATTCCAGTCCTGACCAATACCATTACAGATTGGAATTCTCGTTATCTTCAGAATTCCGGAGATTGGTGTCTGTATCATCTGGTTTTATGACAACTTCTGTCTTGTTGGTGTCCTTTTGAGATAGATCTTTGTGCTTCACACCTCAATGCTCAACTCCCTCAGTTCTTCAGCTTGAGGCCAGACCCAGATGCGGTGATGACGGATGCCTTGCTTCAAGTGTGGCCACCACGTCGTCTCTACAACTCCTCTCAATTCTGACTGATTCCCTGGACGTTACTTCACCTTCGGCATCACCCCTCACATCTTATATTAATTACTTAAGTGATGGGACACCCATTCTTGGTACCCAACTCAATTAGTGGATGTCCCCAGGTTAGTGCCGTCGTACCCAGATCTAGTTACGGACTTCTACAGCTGTCTGTACTCTCTTCCACTTCTGGCATGGCATCTCTCCGGGGACCTTGGTTCCTCTCAAACATTCCATCAACAATCTTACACACATGCCTGGAAATGTTATAACATGAAATAACATGGGCTACATGGAACGGTACAAAGATCCCATTTCTTTTCCTGCGACTTCGTTCCTGGGTTTCCTTACATTCATGTTTGAGCAAGGTAGGGCTTACCTGACAATCAACATGGTTTGCCATATTGGCAGGTCACCCTGGATTTAATGGCATGCCGGCAGGTAAGTAACACGTGGTTTGTCTTTTAAAGCGTAGTCGTCTGGCTTGAACAACCCAGTTACTCTACTCTTTAGGATGTTAATGTGATCCTTAGATTTTTTTTAATCTTGGCCTTCTAATGAGGAGTTACATTTTCATCATCTCTCTATCAAATTGGTTACTTTGTGTTGACTTGCTTCCTTTAAAGGGGTCTCTGATGTTCAGGCTTTGGACATTTCTTCGAGTTCCTTTGCCCCGAACAGTGTTTCTTTTGAATTCACTAGACATACCAAGACTTCTATCAAGTCAATTTTCTATTGTTGTTTTCCTCACAATTCCAAATTATGTCCTGTCTCTTGCCTTCCGCAATATGAAACTGGACTTCTGCTTTCAGGATTCATTCCGGTCCTGAATATTTTCCGTCTTTTCGCATACCTCACTTACCTGTGTTGACTACCTTTCTAGATTTTACTAATTATTATCATGTAAAGTCATGATTTATAAGGAGGCGAGTATTATTCCCAACCAATATTGATTTTGGTATTTTGTTTCCCAACCCTGATTAAAGTGTCTTTTTTTTATGGATTGCTATGTCTTATGTGACTTTATCACAGTTACTACCATCATTTTTTCTCTTCTCATTCTAGCATAACGACAAAACGACCTGTTTGCATGGCTCCTGATATGGTCTTCGTGGTTGGCCTAGTATGCTTTTATTTGAAATTTTTCATTTTTGTCTACTGGCTTATTGGACTGTTCCTGTTTTGTTTTTTTTACATTTCGGTTTATGATCTTTTGCTCACCAAAGAAAGAAGAAGTGTTTACTGAGACTCTGTTATATATAGGGGGAGGGGAGTTGATATATGTTCTGACTGGTTCATATTTTTATTTCATTCTCTTCTGTGCTGCCGAGGGAAATAAAGAAAGAGATATGCATAATACTCATCTCCGTGTCTTTATAAATCATGACTTTACGTCATAATAATTGGAAAAATCTAGAAATTTTCATTGACAGCATTTACATGTGTACATCTTATAGTCTTTGAGTCCATTCAATCAATTTTATTTAGACAAAGCATAGTTTTGGTCATCTTAGTCATTTACATTTGACCTACATGTGCACTAGTTTATAAGGTGCAAATACGTGAAATTTGCTTCATTGAAGAAACCTTTTCCATCTGTTACAGAAGAAATAACATTTTATTAAGACTGAAACATGTTAAGGAGCAAATTATTTTTAATAAGCTGTGACAGCTCAAGATTATAAAGAATTGTATACAACAAAGTCCCGTAACAGAGGCATTATTAAACACAAATCTACACATACCATGCAAGCCAGAAGGCTTGCTTTTCCCACTGCAATCCTAATCTTGCAGTACTACCACCACTGTGGTAATGATTACTTTTTCCCCTCTTTATCCACTTTATACATAAAATAACGCTATATCAACCACTATTTCCATAAAAACAAAACAAGTCACTGTAAAATAAAGCCTCAGTCTAGCATAAGTGAGGTTTGGTTTATCTAAATGAAATTATTTAGGAACAGTCATATGTGCATTTTAATGTATGAAAATGCACAATAAGTATACTTATGTTTTAAAATGTATTGCTGCAGTGTTGCAACATTTTTCTTCTTTGCTCATAATTGTTTTGTCTTCATTGAAAATGTCTTTTACACATGTAATTTGTAGGTAACTATTTTTCTTTACTGTCCTTTCACTGAAATTTAGCATGAATGTTATTTCAATAGGTTGATTTTCATTCCGGAAAAATTCTAGTGTTATTAGACAGTGACCTCAGTCTTGCTATTATTGGAAAAGTGGCAGTGTGGGTTGTTAGCATATAGGCTTTGCTGACTAAACAGTTCGGGAAGCTTCTCAATGCTGAACTGCCTTTTGTTGGCGTACACATGTCTCCGGATATTATGCCGATTTGTGTCCCATCCATGCAGTGCAGGACCAGATAATGGATGTGTGTTGATTTTGGTCACCTTAACCTTATGGTTGGCCTTGGGAAGTATTTTAGGAGAACTGTCAGGGAGAAGAGAGCTATCCTGTCCATGCAGTTCCCCAAGCTGGTTGCTATTAGAAACTCCACTGCCATCCATCACTTGGACTCTCTTGTAAAAATCTTCTGTATTGCTTTCTGAAAATAAAATAAGAAATATAGATAATGAAAAATTGTAAAACTGATATACAAAGTAGAACTGGGAACGTACTTTTTTTTTTTAAATCAACTTGAAGCATGTAGGATAAAGTGAAAAAGGGAGGGGAAGGAAATTGTATATATAAAATAATCTGAATGCTTGATTTATTATTATTAATCATTAAAAAAGTTAATATAAAAATATAATAAACATATCATAATTTATAAGATAAGACCTACTAATTAAAATTGAGTTATATATGACTCTAATGAAGCTATTAGTGCATTCACATTTATGTAGCTCTGTAGGCTTTTAGTTTTATTGAATTGCCCTTAAAAAAATAGGCAGACATGATATAGTATATAACTAACGTGCATCATCTATAGAAGGATTCCTTCAAGGGTAGAAATCACTTAACAACAGGGACTTTGTCTTAAAGATAAAAGTTATTGGTTTTACAGAAATGAGCTGCAATAAAATTAACATTAGTCTTCTAGAGAGGTCCCCCACAAAAAGTATTAACCCAAATAGCCCAGTCTACATGCTTATTATCAAACTAAAAATTAGGGTAGGTACTAGCTGAGAGCCAGGTTAGAGGATTGCACTTATTTACAATGTTTGATGAGTTTAAGCAGTGCAGTCCTTTTAGACGTTTGTGGAGTATGGGTCAGTCAAGATATTAACTGGAAAATGTACAGTGACTATGAACATATGGATTCTTTATATATAATCAAACATTTGGGAGGCACCTCAGCAAAGTCAGTCAGATAATACAAGAGTCTACTGAGATAAACAAATTATGAAATACAGAATTTCACCTGTCCAGTTACATAAGCAGTCAATGTTAACATAAAATAAAGGTTACAACAAGGAGCCATACAAAAGACATAAACAGACCATGGAAATTGAATTGAAAACCCAAAGACTAACACCTATCTAATTTACAAATGGAAACAACCCAAAGAATCCTACAAGCACTGTTTTACTTATACTACACCCAAAGCAACAAGGCTGGGGCTGTATGCTGACAAACAAGTTAAAGAAAAGACAAATGCAAACAAAAATCCATTGCCTCCACACAAAACAAGGTCACAAATTATACAATCTTCTGGATGTCAATAATGAATTATCTATTTATTTATTTTTTTCTTTTACACTCAGATTAGTCAGCATCTTATTTGATTCATACCATTATATCTTGCTGTTCAATCATCATTGTGTTTCACCATATAGTTTTAGTATTAAATATTGTGTTTGCCTACTCGTATTTGTTCATGTGATTTAAATTAATATCTTAATTTTCCCTTATTATCTTTACTCTGTGTAGTTGACTACCTGCATATATATATGACAAACAGCAGTCTGTATGCAGAAAACATATAAACACCACAAACAGTAATACTCAACACGACATACACATAATGACAATAGGATCAGTATAACGCCAGGGGGGGGGGGGGGGGGAGGGGTCCGTGGGAGTGAGTTGGAGGCTTGTCCATCATTATTCCCTTTTATACATTGTATATTATATGATTCTTGTGTTGCCGTGAGTTTATAATGAATTATCTAAATATAACAGCACCCTTTATAACTTGACAGAAGACAACACAACTATTCAGCCAACCTTGAAAATCATAAAAAGATTATTCAACTCAATCTCCCTCCCCACACTGTCAGAAACATGAATACAAAATGTCATGCTGCCCTTCACTAGAGAAGAAAATTTAGAAGCCCTTAAACCTTTCAAATCACCAGGTCCTGATGGCTTCTCCAACTAATATTACAAAACGAACTGCAAGATACTTACCCCAGTCTTAACTAACTTGTTTAATGAGATAAAAGATTCAGGGGACATCCCACCAGAAATGCTGCAATACCAGGACAAATTGCACTAACAAGGGAAAACACCAAATACACCAGAAAATGTCAGGCCAATTTCCTTACTGAACACATACATCAAACTCTATTCTAATCTTTTAGCATATAGAATAAAAGCACTTTTCCCAACATTATTAGCAAATTACCATGTAGGCTTTGTCAGGACAAAGCCTACATGGTAATTTGCTAACATTGTTAGCAATGAAGACAAACCTCTGACAGTACCAGAAAATGTATAGATCTCATACACATAGTCAGCTACAAGAAACCCCCATCTATTTTCATATGACTCGACCCTGAAACACCCTTTTGACAAGCTTCATTGGTTTTATATGCAGCTAACGTTAATACAATTTGGCTTCACATCTGGGAGCATGAGTGAAGGGGTAACAACATCATATACATTGTAAAGTCAATGCAAAGTGAAAACTTCCCCAAAAACACAACCCCTTTTCAATCCCAGGCCCATAATCTATAGGGTGGAGGTGGGCCAATATTTCTCTCCAAGAACCCCAGTGATGAAGGGTTCAAGCACAGCATCAATTTACATAAAATTAATTATGGTCCTATCAGTGCCCCATCAGTAAAAGTCTTAAATATGTGTTTCTTATTAGACAAATTTAAAATCTCCAACGGAACATACCAGGGCTGCCCCCTTCCCCCCTAATATTCAACTTATAGCTAGAATCTTTGGCAACGAAAATCAAAAGCACCCGGCTATATATAGAATTACACACAATACATCACACGTCATAGGCCTATTTAACCCCTTAGTGACATTACTTTTTTGGCTTGTCTGACGCTTGGTGACATGGGCTGTTTTAACATTTCTGAGGTGTTTGTGTTTTGCTGTAATTTATTTCTGTCTCATTTAGTGTACCCACACAAACAATATATAATTTTTATCGTCATAAGAAGGGCTTTCTTTTTATACCATTATTTTGATAAAACCATATAATTTGATATAAAGAAAATAATAAAATATGGAAAAAAAATGAAAAAAATATTTTTGTTATGACTTTTATTTGAAAAATCGTATACTCATCTACAAGAGACATAAAAAAATACTGCTAAATAGTTTCTAATATATGTCCTGAGTTCATAAATAGCCCATGTTTTATGTTTTTGTGCTTTTTTATTCATGTTACAGGGCCAGCACTATAAGTAGTGCAAAGCTATTTCAAAATCCTTTTTCCCCCCAAAAAAATTAGCGATAGTGATATTGTAACACTGATATCTGTACTAAATCCATGAATGACCCCCCACATGTACATATTTTTGAAAACTAGACAACTCAGGGCATTTAACTTGGGGTATTTTGACACGTTTCATGTAGCCATTTTACCACCAATCTTTGCCAAAGTTTGCAGCAAAACTATTATTTTTTTTAATTTTTCACAAAGATTGCTATTTAGGTAAAAATGACCTGAAAATGTGAAGGGGTATTTCCAAACAACACCTCAATATGTGTTTAGCAACATCTCCTGAATACAGGGATACCACCCATGTATAGGTTGGTTAGGTTATTTGGGGGTAAAAAGGCCACATTTGGGGGTAAAAAGGCCACTTTTGAGAGGTGCGCTTTTTGGTTTTCCAACTTGGAACTTTGACATGCAGAAAACCTGCGCCCATGTCCCATTTGCAAAATTTTTGAAGCCAGAAAGTGTATTCTACCCCACAAAACCATACATTTTTGAAAACTAGACACCCTATGGTATTTAAAATGGTAGTATTTTAACACTTTCCATGCACTAATTCTACCACCAGCCTTTGTCAAATTTTAGGTTAGTAATTCTTTAATGTTTTGTTTCCACATACATTGTACTTCGGGTATGAATTTACAGCTCCTGATATGTGTCAGTGCCAAACAACACCTCAATATGTGTTCAGCAACATATCCTGAGTACAGGGATACCATGCTTGCATAGGTTTGTTGGGTTGTTTGGGGGTTAAAAGGCCACATTTAGGGGGTGTGCATTTCCAACTTGGAATGTAGTCAGCCTGCTCCCATGTTCGATTTGGGACACTTTTGAAGCCTGTCAAAGTATTTTACCCTATCAAACCATATATTTTGGAAAACTAGACTTCCTAGGGTATTTAAAATTGGGGTATTTTCATGTACTAATTCTATCTTTTCATGTACTAATTCTATCTTTTCATGTATTAATTCTACCACCAACCTATGTCAAATGGTTGGGATGTCATTTTTTTCACACACATTGTAGTTCAGGCTTGAATTTTCAGATTCTGGGATTTGCCACTCCCAACCAACATCTCAATATGTGTTCAGCAACATCTCCTGAGTACAGGGTTACCACCCATGCATAGGTTTGTTTGGGTTTTTTTTGGGCTAAAAGGCAACGTTTGGGATGTGCGCATTTCCAACTTAGAATTTTGACATGTAGTCAGCCTGTGCCCATGTTCCATTTGGAACATTTTTGAAGCCATACAATTTATTTTACCCCATCAAACCATATATTTTTGGAAAATAGACATCCTAAGGTATTTCAAATGGTGGTATTTTAATACTGTATATGTACCAATTCTCCCACCAGCCTTTGTTAAAGTTTGTGGTAGTAATTTTTTTGGAGTTTTGTTTCCACATTCACTGTACTTCAGGCATGAATTAAAAGCGTCTGTTATGTGTCAGTGCCAAACACAACAATATGTGTTCAACAACATCTCCCGAGTACAGCGATACCATCCATGTATAGGTTTGTTTGGTTGCTTGGGTGGGAAAAGGCAACATTTGTGAGGTGCGCATCTCAAAATTCCAACTTGGAATTTTGACATGTAGTCAACCTGCGTCTATGTCCTATATGGGATATATCTTTGAAGTCAGCCAATGTAATTTACCCCCACCAAACTATATATTTTTTAAAAGTAGACACCCATGACTCCTTGTTGCAAGGGCTCAGCAGCCACCGATACTCACTAGATGATGTATCAGAAAGTTGACCAGGGTCAAAATAGAACCGAGTCAGCGACCTCAGAATCAGTGCCTAAGCAGTGATCAACAGCAAAGAAGGGGTTAATAGCTCTTAGAAGAGCCTATCTAGTACTGTAATACATTACAGTACAAAGAAATTGTGGCGGAACCAACCTCGCCACTATGTTCTGGAGAAGCCTCTGGACTATGGCCCCATGGTAAAAGCTTGTATTTTCCCCTGCAGAAAGGCTTGTTTGTGCCTTTCTGTCTGGGTGTTCGGTAGATTGAATCTACTGAACCAACTCCCGAATGAACGGACCACCTGGGTAAGGAATGTGCCATAACACTATACGTTAATATTGTTAGTTAGTTATATTCTGTTAGTATATTGGTTATGTGTAATGTTTAATTCTGTAAGTAGACCACTCTGAAGGTTTATAATGTGACAGTGACTCCAATAGTTTACTCCATTGTTCTGTATTAACTGTATTAACTGATAAACTGATTATGTTGTGTACATTACTGTGTGTATTGTAATTAGGTCTACTCACTCTATGTTAATGCCTATTTGGTTTGCAGTCCGAATGTCTAATGTTTTCCTAGCCCCCAGTTAGTTGGAAAACTATGTTTAGTTCCATCCCGCCCCCATTGTATACTAATGTCTGTGATGTCATGTGTATGTCTTTTTATAAGTCTGTGTGGTTTCACAAATAAAGGAGTTGTTCTTCTTGCTGTACCTAACTGCTAGATGTCCTGTCTATTTGGGTACAAAGAGCAAGGGTCCAGGAAAGACTTGCTGGGTGAATGCTGAGCTTTAATTGGGGCTAAGGAGGTGATTTCACACAACGGACAGAGTGTCTACTACGTCCGGTAGACGATCCGTTACAGAAATTAATCCATAAAAAAGTGCAGACAGCAAAACATACTGTTGCTGTGCAAGATTACTGCTTATACAGTGATGAATGGCAGGGAAGGTGTTAATACACAGGGCATGGCTTTCATAAAACCTGACAATTTTATAAAATGTTATTTTATATCACTAATACTGATCCGTCTCTTTCCCTCACAAAAATGTAAGTGAGGAGAGGGAGGCAGATCAAAATTGGTAGGATCAATATTCACAAATATTGGTCTGACCAGGCAAATGGTGATGCTCATCAGAGCAATCAAGAAACCACCTTTGCCACTAATTTGCTGTTACTGATCGCTATGCGCTCAGACAGCTAAAAAAAAAAATATATATTTTTTTTACTTTACACATAACCCCCTAGCGGGTGTGTGTAAAAAAAATAAAAAATGCAGACAGATAAAAATTGCTTTGGCGTCAATATCATTGCGTAAGCCGTGATCGACAGCAAGGAAGGGGTTAATAACTCTTAGAAGAGCCTTTGTAGTACTGTAATAAATGACAGTACAAAAAAAATTAACACAATTACAGGGTATGCTGACCACCTCCCGATTATCTCTAAAATTATGGGACAATATAATAAATAGCAAACTAGGAAGTGAAGAAACAATACTATATGGCCCCCTTTCCACACTAAAAATGACCACGGGAAAACCTGGGATTGCACAAATGGACTGAGGTAAACTCTTTAAGTAAACAATTTAAGTTGCCCGAATAGGAATGGTACACATAAACGCAAATAAAAAGCATAATATCCCGTCAGGCCTGACTTTGCTACTACCCGGCAAACTTCACAGGATATGTCATACAAACAAAAACAAAAATAGAGCAAACTCAGAATTCTAATAAATTTGTGATATCTCAGACCAGACCACCAACATTTACTTATATGTTGCAACGGGAGAAAGAACTAGGTAAAGTCCCCACAGAGGAACAGTGGAAAAACGCCATTGACAATATTATGGATAACTCAAAAAGTGCATCACTATGGGAAATTAACAGGAAAGTTAAATTTAGGTGGCACCTGGTTCTGGAATGACTGAGGTGTTGGGTGATCCTCAACACAATATACAGAGAGGGGTGCATGAGCTAAATATGGAGTCCATGCAGGAGTGCGCACCTCATCTCAGTGGATCGGTCCCATGTCTGTGTCGGAGCTTCTTTAATAATAAAAGACTAAGCAATACAGTTCTCAGAAAAAGAAGTCTTGATAATGGAGTAAGAGCAGCACATCCTAGAAAACAAGACACAGTGTCTCCAAAATAAGAGGTTTAAACAGTGAGTAACTATATAAATGAAAAAATGTATACATCTTACACAAATATTACAAATGTTGAGAATATTAAAATTATACATAAATGTAAAGGAAACATGATCATATTATACAAAATACATAAAATGCATATTGTTATTTATAGTGAGTGCGTGGATATTAAAATCCGCAAATGTTTTTTCTACCACTGTTGATTTGCAAAGCGAATGATCAAGCTCAGTAGAAACTAAGATTTCAGATATGGAGAAATATACCATCAAAGAACTTAAACTGTGGTGGAATATAGGAACCTTTGAGAGCTATTTGGCTCAAAAAATTATAACTAACTGTGAAGATTCTGACATTACCCACAAATGGGATTCAATACTGAGTGACTGTTCACTGAGATTAATGGAACTGATTCTACGTAAAAAATGTGAAATGTGGGGGGCGGAGCCGACGTTTGAGACGAACGGTTGTGTGCCAGCAGAGCTCCGACCGACTTCTATTTAAACTTGATTTATCTGATGGCAGAACCGGCTAAAAAGTTGGGAAAGTTTACTCCCCGGATTGCTGACACAATGGGGCACAAATCCAAGAAACCTGGACAGCCCACCTGCTCAACAACGGCAGATATTGTCTCTTTGTTGACCAGGCCACAGGGGCCTATGCAGGCCACACCTGGAACTACTGATTCGTTACATCCGAATGCTTCTGATGAATCTTCCGAAGACTCCACTATTCTACGAATTATACCGACATCTAAATGCCTGCCGGACCTATCTGATACATCTCCCTCGACGAAAGGTGATATTCACAAGATTTTCCTCAATCTGCAGGGGGTTTTGAAGGCTGAAATGGCAGCCATGAAAGCTGAAGTCACCTCGCTCCATACGAAAGTCTCTAAGTTGGAATATTCTTCTGCACTAACTGCCAAAGAGCGGGCGGATACTAAAAACCAGGTCAGTCAACTGACACTGTTGACTTATCATCCGTGCTTTCCTGCTCGGTCTGGTGAAACAGCTCTGCCCAGATCTGGAAGTGGGTGAACCTGTGATTGTGGACTGTTATAGAGTGCAGAAGGCTAAAAAAGCCCCTCAACAAGCCCCCTGTGATGTGTTACTTAAATTACGAAATCTTACAGACAAAATTACTTTTTTACAAGCCTCAAGAACTCAGCCACAGGTTCTTTATGCTGGAAGCAGTATACAATTATTTGAAAATTTACCATTGTAGGTGGTACTGTGGAGGCGATCCATGTCCAAGTTGACGGCTCATCTAAGAAACCTTGACCTCAAGTATAGATGGAGTTTTCCTACTTCTCTGACAGTATCCAGGGACAATAAACAACTCACGATTACTGATCCATTGGAGATCGACGATTTTCGACGGAACCTGGGGATACCGACTCTGGACTTTCAGTCTGTAGACTTGGCTATTTTAACCGAAGATCCTCGGATTGACCCGCCTGAATTATAGATCAGTTATATTGAGAGTATTTGTATAACTGAATTGGCATTCTGATAGGGTTGAACTCCGCAAGCAACTCTGTTCATATTTTCTGATGCCCCCCCCCCCCCAACGGCGCTTCTGCCACCCGGATTGGAAGTGGTGTTAATTTTTGGGCCACATTTGTGACCTGTAGCTCACCTTTTTTTGGGGCTGCGCTCACTTGTGTAAGCCGCAGGTACACTCTGGAACCGCTTATATTCTTTCTTATTCTTATGGGGTTTTTTTTCTGTCTATATCTTTACCTCTGTTTTTTCTATTCTCTTTTCTTATATTTCTTTCTTTTCCTTTTTTTTATATTATCTTTTTTCTGCAAAGGGTTACTTATGTTGCATTTTGATATGTCTTTTTGTATTTGTGTGCTATATATTCTCATCTCTTGTCTTAATTATAAGTGGTATTATGTCTGAGTAATGTTTTTGAGGTATATACCCATAGTGGTATTTCCTCTATTCAATTCAGTTATCCTTTTTTTTTTATCTGGCATAAAAGGGAAAAAGGGGTAAGGTTTTGTCTTTTCCTTTTTCTCCTGGATGTGAGATATATGATTGTAGGGACGCAGGATCTTCCAGATTCAAACCAAGAGATGACATCGGTACAGCCTTTAAGTATTGTTTCACTGCTATGACTGACCCTTCATTATAGCTAGTAATTAATGTTTGTGTTATTTTTACGGTATATTTATTGCCGGTGTGTTTGGCAATAGGTTAACACCATAACTAGGTAAATTTCATATGCGTATGGTTATTTTATACAGTATGTGTATTTTATTCTCGTTTTTTTTTTATTTATGTTTTAGGATGAACCATTTGATATGATTTGAACATCAGTGACTATTGTGATTATGTTTTTATGAACAGGATTTTATGTATATCCTGATTTATATGGTTTCTGATCGTGGGAATCACACGGCATTTTTATAGTTAATATATTTTTTTTCCCTCTGTGTCTAAGTGATTTTAATGATTTGGTATTACTGTCTCACGACTACGAATATTTGATTTAGCAAGCATTGATACCCCTTGCACAAATTATTATTTAATTTGCAGCCAGGTGATTATAGCATTAAGTTTTTAAGTGTTATTTTATATGATGTTTATTTTTGTGCTATATAACAATATTATTTACAATGATAACTTTGAAAAAAATAATAAAAAATTTGATTTAAAAAATGTGAAATGTACAATAAAGTACCTACTAGTTCCTTTTACCCTATACACTATAGAAGCCCCACCATCAATTCATTCCAAGAAATAGTAGAACATGATCTATGTAAATTAAAACAACAAATTCACAAATATAGAATTAAACAAAACCTAAAGAGTTAAGAGAAAAAGGCACTCCAATCATTAATAGACAATAAAGACCTTGTCATCAGCAGAGCAGATAAGGGAGTCTCTACAGTTGTTATGGATGCTAAGGACCATAGAATGAGGCCTTACGTCAGCTCTCAGACCAAAAAGCATATAGTACATTTAATTATAATCCTACCTACAAATTTCAAAATGGGCATATTGGCCCATTTAGAAGTTAAATGGATATTTTGTCTCCATACAAAGAAACCTAAAGGTCTTAATGCTGAGTTTGACATCTCACATTTTGTATAACCGTAATAACGATGCTATAATAATTTAATATTTATTGTATTGTCATGTGCTGAGTTGCTTTCTCTACTGTATATGCTATCTATTCCTTCATTGGAAACATATGTGTGGATATATTTGTATATGTACTGTGACAAACCTGTTCCTGTTGGAATAGGTTTATCTGGGATCTTTAATACCACACAGTCTTTATCACAAATACAAAACAATCTCCAGAAGCGATGATATATTTAAGGTTGCATCAAGTCACAGATCACAACATTCTTCAGAACAAACTCTGTACTTGTCAACCTCTCCTTCCAGTTTTTTAAACACACTGGGCCCAGACCATAATTTTCCTGTCTGGTAAATAGCTCCCTCTAATAGACACAGGTGAGCTTAATCACCCTGCTCGAGGAGAATAGCCAGGTCAGGGAGTCCAGAGATCAGCGGAGTCCAGGGAAGGTAGCCGGGTCAGGATCACAGAAGGTGGGGATGTCCAAAGACCAAAATATGGTCAAATAACGAGGTAGCAGGAAAGAGGCACAAACACAAGCTTTAAAAATACTCAAGCAATTTGAACTAGGCGCGCTGTCTATTTAAAGGTCCGTAGCTGAATGGGGGATCCAGCAGTGGGAGACACAGGCTTTCATTGCTCCTGATCATGGGATTTGACTGGTGGTGCCAGCCACTGAGCTCTGGAACGGTTAACCAGGGACCGCGGTACGCACCTGACAGAGGTTTTACTAGCTCTCTCCCAATGGAGTAGCCTAGGTATATGGCTTCCTCTAGTCCTATGGTACACTTTGTGGGATTAGCAGTTAAACCAGCAGAGCAGATAGAGTTAAGGACATCCTGTACCGCTGGGAGATGGGATTCCCAGTCTGAGCTATGTATAACTACATCATCTAAATAAGCTGCCACATAACTGATATGGGGTTTCAGGATCTTATCCATCAACCTCTGAAATGTGGCAGGAGCCACAAGTAACCGAAATAGCAATACTGTATATTGGAACAGGCCCTCTGAAGTTGAAAATGCAGTTTTTTCTTTTGCCAGGTCAATGAGAGGGACTTGCCAGTACCCTTTAGTTAGATCTAGGGTTGTAAGGTACCTTGCTTTAACCATCCTCTCTATTAGCTCATCAACCCTTGGCATTTGGTATGTATCAAATTTAGAAATACTGTTTAATTTGTGGTAATCATTACAGAATCATACTGACCAATCAGGTTTTGGAACCAGTACAAGAGCTTTAGGGACTCTATATGGTTTAAGATTCACCCTTTTCCCTGGTTCAGTAGTAATATTATGCTTGATAGCATTTGTTCTCCCAGGCATTACAGTGAACACATCTCTATTTCTCCTGATGAAATCCCTGACTTTCTGTTTCTGATGGACAGATAGAGTTTCTGCAATACTGACGTCAGGTTCACTCACAGGGATGTTTGTGGGTTTTAACGTAACTAGAACCTCCCTGTCCTTCCAGGGCTTTAATAAGTGAACATGGTATAGCTGCTCTGGTTTTCTTCTATCTGGCTGCTTCACTTTATAATTAACCTTACCAACTCATTCAATAATCTCATATGGCACCTGCCAGGTGGCAAGGAATTTGTTCTCTGCAGTAGGGACCAGACCTAATACTCGGTCTCCCGGGTGAAAAAGTCTGACCCTAGCATTTTTATTGTAGCAGTTTTTCTGTGCCTTTTGGGCTTTATGCATATGCTCTTTTATAATGGGCATAACAGCTGCCATTCTGTCTTGCATCTGAGCTATATGCTCAATGACACTACGATATGGGGCTGGTTCTTGTTCCCAAGTCTCATTAGCTAAATGAAGAAGCCCCCGAGGATGTCACCCGTACAACAATTCAAAAGGCGAAAATCCTGTTGAGGCTTGAGGTACTTCTCTTATGGCAAACATAAGGTAAGGTAACACATAATCCCAATTTTTATCATCCCTTTCAATTACGCTCCTTAGCATACTTTTAAGGGTTTTGTTAAAGTGTTCCACCAAACCACCAGTCTGTGGATGATAAACCGAGGTTTTTTTCTTTTTTTAATTTCTTTATTATAGTACAAAAATACAAAAAAAGGAACATACAATACACTTTTATACATTTCTCTACAACACGTTGTGAACATCTTAATTAGCAGCAGCGGTATTAGATAGGGGCATAGGGAAAATACCTTCTAATGGGTGGCCCTGGTTTTAACATTCAAACGTTTTTCTATTTTACTATTTATATGCTGCCACACATCTGGTTCTGATTATCATTTATGGTTATCTATATCTATATTTTCTCTTCTTTTCCTCCTCTCTCCTCTTCTCTGCCTCCCCTCCTGGTGCACCATAAGAACACCAAACAACATAACAAGGGCAATAACAAAGACAAGGACAAGAAGTGCCTGGTGTCTTCCCCATCCACCTATTTCCAGCATGGTTAGGGTCATCAACTACATCAGTTATTCTTTATCACATCTGACCAGCCTTCCCACTTGTTTATTCTTGGATTTCCGTAGTTTTCCTGTCTTAAAATTCCTGCATTTGTATTGATACCTGATTTTTTATCATTAGCCATGCGGGGGTATTCGGTAGTTTCCAATATTTGGCTATTGCCAGTTTAGTTGCTACCATTATATGTATTACCATATCTTTTTTATCTTTAGGCATGCTCAGCCACCCCATGTGTAACACATAGGAGAGACAAGTAAATTTTAACGTTTTAACCCCTAATATCTCCCAGAGATTTCCTAGGGTTGGACATGACCACCAAACATGCACATAATCTGCTCTGTTGGCTCCACATCTCCAGCATGTGGAGGGAGTAGAGGGATACATCATTGCTAACCTTGAGGGAACATAATGCCACCTATTTATAACTTTATTGTGGCTTTCAACTAAATTTAGACAGTGTGTTGCAGCTGCGTTGTTAGAGCTAATCCATTCTTCCCTTGTGAGATATATATATATATATATATATATATATATATATATATATATATATATATCTATCCCTTTCCCATGCTGCTAATGCTGGGATGGGGGGGGGGGGGGGTTATTTTATATTGTTCATATAGCTTAGTACACTGGGAGACCAGGTTTTTATTATTTGCATTATTTATTATTTTCAAAAACTTTTTTAGACCCTCTGTCTGTCTGCTGGATGACTATTTAATTTCTTCAAACTGTTTACTGTACAAACTGTATTATTCTCTATTATTGTTAAGGGGAGATGTTCCAATAATCTATCTTCAATTCCAAGATATTTTTCCACCTGTTCCATACTGGGAGAAGATTCTTAAGGACCAGGCCTATATTTATTCTCTCTTTCTTTTGTCCATTCCAAAAAAAGGCTAACAGGTCTGTAGATTCTACCATATATGCCTCAATGGTAGCCCAGGGCTCTTTTGAGCTACTCTCCTTCAGGCACAAGCATAAATGTGCCAGCATACATATCTCGTATGTTTCTATTATTTTAGGCATGCCCAGCCCTCCTTTTTTAGTTTTTAAATGTAATCAGTTTTTGTTCATTCTCGTTTTTTCCTTCAACTACAAGAATTTGTCAAACGTTGATTGTATTAATGATAACCAGGATTTTGGGATGTTCAATGGAAACATGCAAAATATATAGCTTATTTTAGGAACCAGATATGCCCTTATTACATTCAGTCTGCCTAACCAAGAAATGTCAGAGTTTCTTAAATCAAGTAGCTGCCTATTTATCTGTTTTATCAGGGGAAGGATGTTAATTTCCATAATCTTACCTTGATTTCAAGAGATCTTTATTCCTAGGTATGGAAAATATTTTTTGGCCCAAATAAAGTTATATTTCCCTATTATTCTGTCTCTTTCTTCCTTGTGGATGTTTTTAGCGAGTAATAAGGTCTTATCTATATTGAGCTTAAAATTTGAAAAATACCCAAAAGTCTTTATAGCTTTTATAAGCTCCTCCAGTGCATCCCTAGTATCTCCCAATGTAACTAAGACATTGTCCGCATATAATGATAATTTATATTCTACCTGGTTAATAATTATTCCCTTGATCTTATTATTATTCTCCGGTTTCAATATCGGAAAGATATTTGCATATAAAAGCTCTTAGGGAATGTTTCTTTCTTCGACAATGTTATTAAATAGCATTGTAAGATGCCCTACTAGATCTTCTTTAAACATGATATAGAATAAATTAGGGTATCCATCTGGTCCCGGGCTTTTATTTTTTTTAACATGTCTATTGCATCTCTTGTTTCTTTTTCTAAGAAGGGCTTGTTAAGGCAGTTCAATTGCCCTCCAATTAGTTGTTTCATTTTCTTATTTTTAAAATATGCCTCTGAGGTCTCTGTACTTGTGGAGATTATATAGCTTCTGGTAGAAAGAATTAAAAGCCTTCCCAATCCCCTCTGGTGTTAAATGAGTTCCCCCTTCATTTATAATTTTTTGTACTATCCTGTTACCTTTCTTCCCATTAACTTTATTTGTGAGCATTCTATTTGCCCGGTTACCCTGATAATACCATTTTATTTTAATGTATTCCATTTTTTTAAATTATTTGTGATAGGAGAATATCATTAATCCTATCACTCAACTCTGTTATTTGATTACTTAGTTGGACCGTGGGGCTGATCATGTTAATCTTTGTGGCTTCATAGAGAAGCATATATAAATCTGTCAATGAGGCACCCCTGTTTTTATTCCTTATTGAGCCATCTTTATTAAATGGCCTCTTAATACTGCCTTATAGGTGCACCAGACCATAGCATCTAATATACCTTTATTCTTATTTTCCTTAAATAAATTTTTAGTGACCACCTTTACTTCATCTATATCTTTTGGATTTTTTAATAATACCCATAATGGTCTAATCAAGGCACAGTCCCACCATATATGTTTTGATGAGCCCACAACTATATTGCATCTCCAACATAATCTAGAATTTGAAGGGTTTATTTTGTTCATAATTGTAGGGACCAAGTGCCATTGACGGAGGATTTTATAATGAAGCTCTAAATTATTAAGGCGATGTAAAGTTTTCTTTATATCCTGGAACGATTTGTGCTATTGTTCGACTTTATCTTCTGTCCCCATGACCTTTTCCCAGCTCTTCCAAGCTTTTGACTTAACCTCAATATCTGTGTTTCTCGTGTACTCGAAACAATTGATTTATAGTCTGCCTCTTTACTAAAAAGCTTATTCAGCTGTTTCATCTTTTTATTCTCCTCTTGCCGGAGCAGATGTGCTGACAAATAGTTTTTTATTCTTAGATAAGAAAAGATCTCTTTTGTAGGCAAGGATAATTTCACTTGAAGTGGGAATGGAATCATATTGTTGCCTTCAATTAAACTATTAATTGTTACCGGCCCCGTTTCCAACCATCCAATTAAATTCAAGTCAAGTCTGTTATTTGATTACTTAGTTGGACGGTGGGGCTGATCATGTTAATCTTTGTGGCTTCATAGAGAAGCATAAATAAATCTGTCAATGAGGCACCCCTGTTTTTATTCCTGATTGAGCCATCTTTATACCTTTATTCTTATTTTCCTTAAAGAAATTTTTAGTGACCACCTTTACTTCATCTATATCTTTTGAATTTTTTAGCATTAAATCATTTAGTCGCCAGCTATTTCTTGTTCTACAAGATGCACCAGTGGTGATGTCTAAAACAACTTCTTGTATCCAAATCTTTTTAACTTTGTTTGCAACCTCGGTATTACCCAGGACGAAATCCAGTCTCGAGTAAGTATAATGGACCTTTGAAAAACATGTGTAGTCTTTATTTTTTTTTTTTAAATCACATTTTTTATTGGGCATATACAACAGACATAACATAGGGTTTGTATCCAAAATTACAGTCGTATGTCGCCAAGACATTGGGACACACATAAATCAGAACAAATATTCTGCCCTTTTTTTTTTTTTTATATCACTTGAAACAGTACCTACTAAAAATAACAATACTGTGTAGTAAAAACATGAGTAAGTAATAAAAAGATGTCGTGTTCAATGTATTATAATACTGAAAAACAAAAAGGAAAAGAAGAAGAGGAAAAAGGAGGAAAAAAAAAAAAGGGGGGGTGGGTGGGTGTTGGTTTGAGGATGACATATACAATACAGGTGAACCAACAGTAATGACACTTGAAAAAAAAAAAAAAAAGACCAGATCGCTATACGACCGCAAATACTGCCGAAAAGATTACTGAAAATAAGACGGGATTCCGGATCCCGAACTGACAAATGTTGCAAAATCATCGTAACTTGGTTTTGTCTCTTGTTCAAAACATGGCCCCAGTAAACTGGATCAAAAATTCTGCATTACATACAGTTAAGAGAGAAACTAGGTGTACATAGTTAGAGTATGAGAAAAACGAGAAAAATAGGATTAGAATAACAGAGTCAGTGAAATAAAAAAATGTAAAAAAAAGATGGGGGGGAATTGAAAGAAAGAAAAAAAAAAAAAATTAGAAAGCCGCTCAAGGAAGGGACCGCTGACCTCGTTAAAAAACTTGGTCGAAAAACGGGCATCTCGCCACAGGTGGCAGAGAAAAATGCCGTCAGATCCCACTGGATCATCGCCATAAGCCCCCCGGGGGGGGGGGGGGGGGGATAACACAGTTCAATACATAACGGAGTAGATGCTTCAAAACGGCTCTTTCAGCATAGAGTCCCGAAACAGTCCAGCACAGGTGGTTCACGATCAGGATCTCTAAGAAGTGCTCCATTTACTGGACAGGCGATGTCCCGTGAGTGAAGGGAACACCATCCTCTGGCATCTGAGGAGGTAATGGAGGGAGTCCCAATGTTAGCAGAAATGAAGCAATTTCAGTTGCATCTGTAATTGACAGTTGTCGGTCATCTCGTGTTACAGTGAGGGACGTGGGCGCAGACCACTTGTATTTGACACCCAGAGTACGGAGATGAGCAGTAAGCTCAGTAAGCCCCCTTCTCCATAGTATAATATCCATAGGTAGATCTTCATAAAAAAGCAATATAGAGCCGGCATAGGTGATCTGTGTCAGATTTCGGGTAGCACGTAGTACTGCCAATTTTTCAGAGGTGCCGCGTAATTTTACGATAGCGTCCCTTGGTGCGGACTGTGGAGCTCGTTTTGCCTTTTGCACTCGGAAGCAGTCCAGGATCTCTTGATCCTTTCCAGTAGCCTCAGGTCTAATCTGTTGCAGGAGACCTTCCAGATAGGGCCGGAGGGCAGTGGGCCCAACTGCCTCCGGAATTCCACGGACTCTCAAATTAGATGACCGGCTCTTCATCTCCATCAGCAACATCTGGCGGCGGAAATTTTGAGCCTGCAGGGCTAACTCACATATTTGAGCTTTAGTATCGGTGGCCTCTTGACGTACTACCTTTGTTGTGGATTCCAGGGTCTGCATTTTCAAATCAAGCGCCGTCACATCGGCGCGCACCGACGCCATTTCAGACTGTATCACAGCCTTCAAGTCCAAAAATAGTTTCTGCATGTCTCCCCTGGTTGTGGGAGTAGTGTCATAAGGTATGTCCGGGGGCTTACTGTGTCTAGCTGGCCGTGGAGCCGCATCATCTGAGGAGTCCTCAGACTGTGAGGAACTCCCCGCGCGGGTCGCAGTAGGCCGTGCAGGTGTAGGCTTTTGCGGCCTCTGTAACATCGAGCCTATATCTTGCGAACGAGGTCGCTGTGTTTGTTCGGTTTTCTTGGAGCGTCGCCCCATTGCATCAGGAGCACCCTGGCTGTGTTGTTTGGGTCGTTTTGGTTGGGAAGCCATCAAATTTTAGCCAATATTCATCAGGTATATCGGAGCCAGAGATATATGCGTCCACTCCGGTCAGCGGTTAGCTCCGCCCCCGTGTAGTCTTTCTTTTGCGGATGGTATATCCTCCATAGGTCCAATTATCCTGATCACTGCAATATTGTTCTAATCTGGCTTGACATTTTTTTATCTTGTGGCGTTCCCCCAAGTGAGTTCCTGTCCAGCATACTATCTACTACACAGTTGAAATCCCCTCCAATAATGATTCTACCCTTTTTTATATGGTCTTTTTTAGCAAAAACATTCCGTAGAAATTGGATGGTCGCAGTGTTTGGAGCATATATATTGGCTATTGTAAATATTACATTTTGTATCTTGCACACTATTAGTATGTTTCTACCATCTTTATCTACCTACTGATAAATTACTTGAACATCTATATCAATTGTGCATAAAAGGGCAATCCCACATTTCTTTTTTTTTTACTAGGGAGGAGAATATTTTAGTACTAAACCGATCTGGGATAAATCGGTTATCTTTTTTTAGCCAGTGAGTTTCCTGGAGTAGAACAATTTTTACTCTCTCTTTTTTTAATATAATCAAAGACAATCTCTCTCTTATAAGGATTATTAATTCCTTGGGCATTAAGTGTCATGACCCTAACCATGGTCTGTTAAAGTATGATATGATTTGGGGGAGACACTCGGCACCTCAGACAATACACACATAGAAACAAACACACATTTAAAAACGTAAAATATCATGGGAGTGTCCCAGGGCTATATACGACTAAAAACATCAACGTAAAAAGCCACTCTGGGCTTAGAATATGGCTTAGAATATGGCCCAAACCCACCCCTATGGATGACTCAATCCAGCATCAATATGTGCTAAAAAAGAAACAGGAGGGAGGGAGAAGTACAGAGTGTCTATGTCATATTTAAGTGCCTTTATACAGCATCGAAAATCTTAACTACCAAGAGTGTATATTGTTTTGCTCACATAGAAATATAATGTCAAGGAAAAAATGTTACTTGTTAATTGCACACTTAAAACCCTACGTGCTCCTTATTATTTATGTTATGTGTATTATATGATTAAAAAAAAAAACCTCCCCGACATTAATATCTATACTATATTATATAACTCATTACAGTGCGAATAGTCTTAAGTGGGTTGTGGACTCTATTTAAAAACTTATATTAACACAATTAATAGAACTTGTTATTCTAAAAAGTGGAATCCCTATAAGGGGGAGAAAGATCCCCCTCCCCTACATAATGTCTATAACATATTTAAGTGTCTTAGTGCAGTAGAAAAAAAAACATTTTTTAATTTTTTTATTTCTTTATTTATTAGATTTCATTGTATAAAATTTAAGACGAACAATACATTACAAATAAGACTCAGGGTAATTGAAAAGTACATAGAGAGTAATTTACAATTATACATTATACAACCCGACTAACAAACCTTGCTTATAGACTGATGAGTAACAAACAACAAACAAAGGACAAACAACGAACGAGCGGACATGGGTGGGCAGTGATCCAAACCCATAAGAGGGACAGTCAGTTGTTCCGGGAGAGAAGTTGACAAATTCAGACCCAACATTCTGAACCAACCAAGAATTCTATGTGTCACCCCTGTTGTGCTAAGCTCTTTTCCATGGTGTATTGGTATCTAAGTTGGTTTAGGACTTGCTTCCATGTTGGAATTTCCGGTTTTCGCCAGAGCCTAGAAATAACCACCTTAGCGGCCATTACAAGGTGAATTATTAAGGGTCTTTGTAACTGAGGGAATCTATTTAAGCTAAGATGGCGTATAACTGTGAAAAAGGTGTCATCAATATTCTTCCCCACCAAACTTTCCAATTCCTCTAATACTCTTGCCCATAATGGTCTAATCAAGGCACAGTCCCACCATATATGTTTTGACGAGCCCTCAACTATATTTCATCTACAACATAATCTAGAATTTGAAGGGTTTATTTTGTTCATAATTGTAGGGACCAAGTGCCATTGATGGAGGATTTTATAATGAAGCTCTTTAATATTAAGGCGATGTAAAGTTTTTTTTATATCCTGAAAGGATTTGTGCCATTGTTCGACTTTACCTTCTGTCCCCATGACCTTTTCCCAGCTCTTCCAAGCTTTTGACTTAACCTCAATATCTGTGTTTCTCATGTACTCGAAACAATTGGCAATTGATTTATAGTCTGCCTCTTTAATAAAAAGCTTATTCAGCTGTTTCATCTTTTTATTCTCCTCTTGCCGGAGCAGATGTGCTGACAAATAGTTTTTTATTCTTAGATAAGAAAAGATCTCTTTTGTAGGCAAGGATAATTTCACTTGAAGAAGTGGGAATTGAATCATATTTTTGCCTTCAATTAAACTATTAATTGTTACCGGACCTGTTTCCAACCATCCAATTAAATTCAAGTCTGGTATGTTATATTGGATTGTACAGATATCGCTATGGGGGGATACCTTATCTAAAAGGCCATTCTTTCTCCGAAGCCTCAATCAAGTTCCAAATAGATCTTTTATATATGGTACTCCTATAGAAGATAAAAAGGAAAACCCCGCTTTCCCATCCATCCACTGATCCACCCAGAGATCCCCCAAACCCAGCTGTGCAGACTCAATCCAATACCACGGCTCCTGCTTTGAGAATGGATCCTGCCATCTCCGCAGATGGTACAGCCTGCTGGCCTGGTAATAACCCATTATATCAGGCATATGCCAGTCCTCCATTACTAACTTTTCTCATAAGATGCAATGTGGCTATCCTAGGTTTTTTTTGGCCCCAGATATATAACATGAAAAGTTTTTGAATCTGTCTTATTCTTGTAGGTGACAAAGGCAAGGGGACCATCCTAAATATGTATGACCACTTTGGGAGTATATATGATTTAACCACGTTCACTCTTTCTAACCAGGAAATACCAAAATTCTTCCATTCCCCATTAATTTCCTGGAGGTTTTCTGGAATAGGAGGTTGCAGTTTAATTTCATTAGCCTGTCCACTTTTGATGTAATAATAATTCCCAGGTATTTAAACCCCTCAGGGGACCAGTCAAATTGAAACAACTGCGACAATACACTGGACATTTCATCCTCTACATTGATAGGCATTATCTGAGATTTCCCCATGTTTAGTTTATAATTAGATACCCCACTGTAATCCTCTATCTCCACGACCAATTCTCCAAGTGATTTAACCGGGTCTTAAGGTCAATACTATATCATCCGCATAAAGGGCTATCTTATTTTCTTTCTGTTTTAAGGTAATCCCCCTAATCCTGTTATTCACCCTTATGCTAGCCAAAGGCTCAAGAGTAAGGATGTAGAGAAGGGGGGCCAAGGGGCAACCCTGTCTTGTGCCATTAAGCACTGGGAACCAATCCGCGGAGATGCCAGGACCAAACGTCTTATTCGCTGGAGCTGTCTTTATAGATCCCTGAAATACAAACCTGTTCAAAACCCCACTAAGGAATCCCCAGCCGACCCTGTCGAAAATCCTTTTCAGCATCCAAAAACAGGACCAGCTGGGAACACCCGTTTTATCTGCATAGCCTATCAGATCAATCAACCGGCGTACGTTATTACCCGACGAACGTCCACGCACAAATCCCAGTTGGTCAGGGTGGATCAGGTCCAGAATTATATCTTTTAATCTATTAGCAATAACGGCTGAGTAAATTTTAATGTCTGTATTTATTAAGGAGTTCGGCCTATAATTGGCTGGGTCTGAGGGATCCTTCCCCATTTTTAATATCGTTGAAATAGTGGCCTGCAATAGTTCCTGTGGGGGGGGGGACCTCTCTTCATAATATCCCCACACAGTGATACCAAATGATCCACCAGAACATTTTTAAACTTTTTATAAAATAAATTGGAGAAACCATCCTGGCCCGGGGCTTTATTAGGTTTTAGATTATTTATTATATTTATGGTTTCCTCCCTAGAGATAGGCAAGTTTAATTCTGCCAACTGATCTATAGATAAATTAGTTAGATCTATTTTTTTTAAATATTCGGTTATAACAGTCTTAGGGGGATCAAGCGAGAGACCATACAGTTGTCAATAGAAGTGATTAAACGCCTCTCCTATTCCTTTAGGACTTGTATATACTGTACCATTCGCAACTATTTTCTCTATTCGTGCCCTAGCCTTCTGATTTTTCAGTTTCCTACAGAGCATTTTATCCGCTCTATTCCCTTTGTAATATCATTTCTGGTTTTGTACTTGTTTTGGCCATAAGAATTGTATTTATCTTCCCTGCTACATAGTCTATTTTTCCTGAAGTCATTTTTGAGGGGGAAAGTTTATTTTCCCTTTTTAACAAATACAGTTCTAAATATAATTGGTTAAGTGGAGTACCCAATTTTTCTTATTTTCTGAACCTAATTTTATGAGGCTCCCCCGGATAACTCTCTTAAAGGCGCACCATATTGTGGAAATAGAAAGGGATTGAGATTCGTTCTCCTTAAAGTAGTAATTTATCACTTCGGACAGGTAGTCCAGATGTTCCTTTTTCAGTAGTAATCTCTCATTCTGAAGCCTGAACAAGGGCGAAACGCGTTGCGTTCTTTGGACAGTCCTGCATTTTATCTTTATTTTATCCTAATGTTATTTTAACTGTTAAATTATCTTGCCTTGTGTTGCTGCCGAAGAGGATTTCCCTCACCACTGACTGTGTGGCGCCCACTGGGTCGTGGAATCGTGGGAACCTACATGTAAGCAGTTACTTTTGTTATATTAAATGTTATACACTTTCTACACTAATTGAATGTGTGGGCATTCCTTCCCTTGCATTTGAGAGTTAAGGAAGCTGGAAACTACAGGATCTGCAGTGTGACACAGACCTCTGCTTGAAATACTGCTTTTATCAGAAAATCTCGTGAGTGCATCTCCCCAGGGGGAGCATATATGTCTCTCCTGTTTCATTCTATCCTCACACAATACTCACCAAAGGTGTTTTATTATTAATATTTATACCACAGTATATCTTACAGCTTTCTGAAAAACAAATCTGCTGCACTTATCCACATCACTATATATTTCTTTATATGAAATCGCTTTTGAGATGCAACTCCTCTTTTCGATATCTAGAGGCGACAACTATGGGGAAATTAATGTTCTTTATGGTCAGACCATCCAGTCTGGGTTTCCTGGAGAAAGACTTTGTGTGCCTTTAGTTGATCAGTTAGCAGTATTTGTTTCTCTGGGGTATAAAGACCCTGAACATTCAGGGTTAGTATTGTAATTTTATCCTCCCTCTTCTAAAAATAGATATATGCCTAAAATCCGGCACAACCCCGTCCGCATTAAACATTGAGCAAACAGATAATATTGCACATATATATCTTCGCTTGGAGTACATAAAAACCATGATTAAATAACCCTAGCCACCGCTGTCCCCATAGTAATGGTCATCTCCAACCCCATCCGCTTTACACATTGAACAAACATATAACATTGCACATATATAGCCTCACTTGGAGTACAAAAAAAGGAACCCTGTCCGCCGCTATTCGCATAGCTATGACCAGCCCCTAATATGTGTCCAACCCCTTTATTTGTTAGTCACAAGTGTAGCTTTACTGATAAAAGCTTATTAAGAATCCACAGGAAGTGAAGGGAGAGTGGACGGGAGGCAGGGGGATCATATTCCACAAAGAGGGAGAGAATCCCTTTGGAGGGGAGTCAGGGGAAAGATGAGAAAAAGAGGGAGGGGGGGGGGACGACGACGACGACAGTTATCCAAACCAGTTGGTTGAGTCCTGCCTTGGTTATTCACATTATTATCAGTATTAAATATTGGGTCAGAGTGTCTTAGGTCTAAAAGATCAGGAAGAAAGGGACAGTAAATAGACAAAAATTTTAATACAGCATCTATACTTTAAAACATTATTCCAGTTCAGTGTTAATCCACATTTTCAACCCATATATTACAAGACTAATATTATTTTTAATAGTGAGTTGTAAAGAAACTTCCCACCTCCCGGTGTGATTACAATGGTATAACCATGTTTAGCTATAGTTTACTAAATTTGAGTGCAAATCTTGTGATACCCATTTAGTATGGACATTTAATTTCTAAATGTGATTATAAATATCAACTGTGAATACCTAGCTTTATAGATTAAGTGCTAATCATGTGTTATTAAATTAATATATATTTTTATTTATTTACTCTATATTAATATGATGTTTAATGTGGACAATGCAATTAATTTTGTATGTATTTTTCTTCTTTTTTTTTAAATTAATTAATTAATTTAGTTATAGGGGTAGGGAATTACATTGTTATGGCAATATGAGACAAAATGGACACTTGCTTGTTTTAACAGTTAAAATGGTGCTTAGAAGATAGACATTTCCTTACAGAATACAACCCCCCTTCTTTCCCCTTCTTGCTTGTGCAGCTTTACTAAACTATGGGTATATTTACATAAGCACATAGGCAGTCCCTACTATAGCTCTTTGTTCTTACTGCAGTTCCTACTCATACCATTTTCCTATTCTGCAGTTCTTTGCTAAATTCCCTTTTGTCTCTCCTTCAGTCTTTATTCCAATACCTAGCTCTGTTTCTTTATCTGTTCTCCCTTTGCACTATATTTAATATTCAACAAGACACCTCCACTATCTCTGCACTTAAACTCCTACCTGACCTGGTAAAGGCCCTGACACTAACCTATATCTTCGTATAAGAATAAGTCTACCTCAAAATTCCTGTACCGCAGGTCAGCCCAGTTGTCTACCCGAGTGACAGACGGGGAGGAGGCGGTCAGAGTAAGCACAGGTGTGCTGTGTATGGTCACAGAGAACTATTCGTATCAGACTCTGACTCAACAAATATACGTAATATGCGGTACATCACAAGACTAAGTTATGGAAAGTCCCAGGAAGTGACTAAGTACAATGGGTAATAATACAAGTGTCCCGAAGGGCTACTGCTTGCCTGAGCAGTACGTGGCGGACAAAAGAGGAAAACGGTTTGCCAAGTGCCTACCGAAGTTAGAGAAACCCAGCAAAGGCAATTTAGCATGTGATTTAGTGAAAGAGAAAGTGAAGAGGCAGTAAGGAAGGCAAAGAAAGTAACTAAGATATGTGGTATCAATATGAATAACGGCGGATGGCTGCAGCCAGAGGACTGGCACAGACTGTTGAAAGGAAAGAAGGAATGTTACAAGACAATAACCTAGTACAGAAAGCAGAAGCCTGATTCAGAGTTGCTAGGGCAATTCACCAGGAAGGGTGGATAGAAGAAGAGATAGACATGGATGAACAGAAAGTGTTTTATATTTAGTGGAGTAGAGAGGACGTATCTCCTAAATCACTCAAACCAGAGCGCTCACCAAAATACGTCATTTTTTAGCCTTTAGTATAATCGTTTGAGTGATTTTTGAGTAAAGGTCTTCTGGGCTATATTCATCAGTGTGATGAGAAGTTTCATAGTCAGTAATTTTAATAGTGGTATGCATTGTTTTGGAATTAATTTGCTACTGCATTTGTGTAACTGTATCTTTAAGTAAGAAAAAGAAAAAATATTTGTGTGTAAAACAGCAGAAGTCAAAAGTAATAATGTGAACTAATGGTATTTATAACAATAAGAGGCAGAACTGTTAGTTTATGCTGAAAAGTATTGATCAATGTTTTAAAGCAACTCCCTGCCATCCAATATAATCTGTGGTAACTTGCATACACTGTAATAGTCTTATCTTCTTAGTGTGACTAGAATTTGTGTACAGCGCTACTTACACTGTTGGTGTTATATGAATATAACATTCACACTATAGGGATGTTAGATTGCTAGGTAAAGAGCAATACGTATTTAAATAGACACAGAAAATATCATTTGCATTCTACCACATTTATATACAGTAAATGCACACACGTGCAAAGATAAAATGTTAATTTGTTGCGTTCTAATTTTTGTTACTATTAAGGTAAAGTACCCCATGTGATACATGGTGAGAGAATATTAAGATGTTGTTTAAAGTTTTAGATGCAAGACAAGTTTTTAATGTCATGTTTTTAGTGTCGTGTAATAAACAGACAAGTTGTGTTGTTGGAGTTGTAGGAGTTAATTGTGAAGTTGAGAGAAGGCTTCCCCAGAAGCTTCCCCCCCCTTCTCTCTGACAGTCTATTTGCAGATAAGAGAATTGTAGCAGCAGCTGCAAAATTATTATTATTTTTTCTTTTTGTGAAGGGAGGGGGAGAACGGGCCAGAATTCCAGTTACTGTTAGTTGTTGAGAAGTTCTGTGTGTTATGTGTTATGGTTATATAGTCTAATCATGATAGTATATGTCCTAATGGTAAAGAGATACATGATTATTATGTATGAGAACATATTCTCACATTATCAATTGATTAAACTATGATTATAAAAGGGTAATAATATTTCAAGAACAAAAGAATGGTTCAGCTTGACAAGTTTTTATAATTATATTGCAACACAGACTAGCAGTAATAATAATGTTTTAATTATATTTTAATGTGGAGATTAATAAAATTAGAGACAGCAAAATAAATGTAAGTCACAAATCAAATAATTGAAGTTGTTTAGTGAAATATTGCATGTTACTAACTGGACTTTTTTTCGAGTTTTATTTTTCATATAGATTAAAGCTGTACAGCCAACAAAAGACAAGTTCAAAGTGCACCAACGAATTCAATGCGGATCATAATTATTTCTAAAGAAAAAGTTTATTTTTAAAAGAAGAAAAAGTTTTCCAATTCATGTAACAGGATTCTCACAAAGTTTATCAGAGTATTGTTGTGAAAGTTGTTCAAATCAACTCCTGGATCCACGTTGTTTACGTAAAGCACATTCCTGTACTGACAAACAGGCCAAAAAAGGAGCAGCAAGTTAGTGTTTTGATGGGCATAATAAACCCTGACCACTAGCCAACGTAAACCGAGTCTTCACCCTAAGGATAATTTGCAATGGTGCCAATTTGCAAATAAACCACCCAGGAGTCTGCAACAGATACAATTGTCTACACCGGATCATCTTTGTTGGGAAGTATATTTTCATTGCGTATATATGTATAAAATTGTTATTGATGATTTGTAATTTTTGTGGTAAAGATTTGTTTAATTGTGTTACTATGGTTATGTTTGGAGTATAAAAAACACTTAAGAGGGAACTCATAAACTTTCAACGGGATAATATAAATAAATAAATGAGCGCACCTTGTATCTTGGGGTCTGGTTCCTATGTCCGGAGTAATCCTTAGATAGTAAAGACTGAATCCAAAAAACGAAAAGATAAGGAAAACTGCAACGGTGTGGAACTCGATATCTTAAAAATTTACTTTTATTTAAAGAGTAATAAAAAGCAGCTTGTCATAAAAAGGACTGATCCATAAACAAAGATACATACAAAAATAAATCCAGTAGCTGACCAAGCTTGACGCGTTTCATGCTCTTAAGCACATAGTCATAAGCTGACTAGGACAGCTAAAAACGTGGTTATATAGGTATACTCCAATCAAATTAAGATAGAAGGGAGGGGGAAGAGAGACATTCCTGATTAAACCACCTGTATAGGGCCTTTCAAGGGAAGTGAATACACACCCAAAAAAAGGGGGCACCTAAAATAAGAACAACATTTAGCTTATATTTGATAATATAGTGTTAGCCTATACTTCCATTGCACATACAGGATATTAGGCTAGGTATTTGTTAGTTTCATACGGTGATCAAACATAGTTAATCAAAAAAGATAGGTAGAATTAATACACGTATAAATCAAAAACTATACAAGAATAAATGAGTTAACTTAAAAATAAATGAAAAGAATACTATTAGGAGATAGATTAGTATGTATTTATGTAGCCTTCAAATATCCATATAAGCAATAAAAATATAATTTTATATCATATAGGGCTACAGAAAAAGCAATAGATCACATATTGATGAATTCCAATGTATATAGCAATATATTGAATATTGTGTTACTATGGTTATGTTTGGAGTATAGTGAATTTTTGAAATGTAACAATCAGATTGACTCTACCAAACACAATTGAGTCGACCCATAAAGAAATTGTATTTTGATAGTATTTTTTTGCAGAATTTTATATAGAGAATGTTAGGAAGTTTTTCAGATATTTTAAAATAAGTTTTTTTTTAATTTATTTTTTTATTTCACACTCAGATTCTGGGACACGTAAATTTAGGTCAGTTTATTTTTCCATTCATGTCGTGTCTTCAGTTCATCCAAACAAAGACAACTAGACAGGCTGCAGCCTGAGGGAGCGTGTACTTAGATTTTACCGTGGGAGCAAGGAGGGAGAGAGAGAACAGAAAAATGGAACAATCCAAGGCAGGTAAACTACTTACGAGCTATCTTTATAATCATTAATCCATGGATTCCATATTTGGTGATACTTCTCCATGGTTGATTGTGCAAAGAAAAAACCTTTCTCCAAGGCACTGAATTCTTGTATCTGGCTTCTAACTTCAGACCATAATATTTTATAGTTGGATTTCCAATTGCGAGCAATTATTAGTTTTGTTGCCAAGAAAAAATGCACCATTAAAGCTCTTTTATCTTTAGGGAAGGCTTCAGTTCCAATGGGAAGTATTGCCAGCTCAGGGAGGGAGAGCACGGAAACATTAAGTAATCTCGATATTTTGTCAAACACTTTCCCCCATGTGCCTCTTAATGCTATACAATCCCACCAGATATGTCTGTGTTTTTTTGTAAAAAAGTTTATTCAAGAAGGATTAAGGAGCAGGTTAAAAAGTGTTCGCAGGTAGTCCGTGAGATTCCCTGGGACTGGGAAATTGGCTAGGATCACTTGGAGCGAAACCTGTAAGTGGTTTGGCATGTGTGATATCAGTGTTGCTAATTGTCTGTGTTTATGTTGTTTGTTTCAAGGGTCTAATCCTCAAGTGTATCCTGACCACTGAGATCATGCCACTACGTGAAGACTGGAAGATGCTGCTCAAATATTCCTCATTATGGAAGCTTACAGTGCAATTAAGCTGGATGAGCAACCAATGTGTGAAGTCGAGAAAGAGTGCCTTATCACCTTGGATACAATGATTGTGTTTGCTGGTGGTATAGTGGTGAGCATAGCTGCCTTCCAAGCAGTTGACCAGGCAAATCCTGATGGTTATCCTTAAAAACAGACAATGTCAATTCATAAGAATAAAAGGGGAGAACAGTATGAATATTATATGGACTGTAGGGGCCTCTGGAGTCACGTCGTGGATGGGAGACCATATTGTTTTGTCCGCTGCCATTTTGTCTGACTGACGCTTTATGTCTGAATGCATGCCATTTTGTGTGTTCTGAATGCATGTTCAGCTTTGCTCCGAGTCACTTTAAAGTATTTAGTCAACAACAGTCCTGGGGAATGGCAAACTCCGGAATAATATGTTTTATTTTTTACATGTATCTATTGGTTTTAGACAACTGCTAACTAATAACCTTAGGAGTTTTATTAGGCAGGGTAAGAGGAGCAATGAACAATAGATATTTAATTTGTTTTGTTCTAGCAAGAGCAATGATAGGTGCATCTTATCTCAAGGCAAGGACATGGGCAGCAGATGTTCTCTATTATCAGTATATTCTCCAGAACATTCCTGTACCAGCCTAAATAACGGAACCAAGTATGTAATGTTTGCTTTGCACATATATTTCTTAATACATCTTTGGTGCTTCTATGTGCACAATTGTATAGTTTTGTGACCACATGTGTTTTTGGGTCATCAGGTTATGCCATTATGTAACATTATGTAACAGTTAGATATTTATGGCAGGCCTTCCATATTTAAGAGAGAGATACTTTGAATTTTTTTAGATTGTAAGTCCAATATCTCTGCTGAGTGAAGCCAAGGTCTGCTCAGTCGCCAAAGGTCTAAACCTAATCAGTATTGTCCTGAGGCAGTCAGGTAAAACAGGACAGCCCTAGTCGGTTATTATAAGCTTTATTATAGATGCAGTATTTTTGATTGAATATGTTGTTTTAATTTATCAGACCACTCTAATTTTATCCTACAGTAGTTAAATAATAAAAGGAAAGTGGTCACAGATCTCAAGTAGGCCACGGGTTTTGATTGAACATTTGGAATATGCTCATGGTTAGAAGAAAGTTAAGTGTTTTGTTTTAATAATAGTAGTTATAGGTGCTTTTTATATAATCATACAATGCGCTAAATGCAGCATAGCTAAAGCTATGCAATCAAGCAAGAGAAAGCCTTCAGAAACACTGGCCTTCTCTATGATATATCAAAGACGGCAATAAAGTTATTCAGAATAGCATATGGATAAAAGTGTGGAATTGGAGGGTTAACCTGGGATAGCATGGGTTAACTAAAAAAGAGCTGATTTCGCTTTTACACTGTTTAGCTTAATTTTATTAGAGACAAGTATTCATCTCTTATCTGAAGAGTTCACAGCCTTGAAATGGTACTAGGAAGACCAGGAGAAGAAAAGTTGGCTAAGGGCCTGGAACTCTAAGTCCATAGTATCACTATTTTCTATTATCACCTGAGCTCATTAAAACAGTGTTTATCGTTCTCCTCACTATTCAAGGCCAAGATATAAGCAACAAATCCTTTTTCACTGTCAGCAGATTTCTTTCCAAATTGTGGAACTTTCCACTCTTTTAGATACATGTGTAACAGTTATTTAGCATAGCACCCTAGGGACAGCATCTGACTTCCCTATGTGCAAAGTCTGTAAAAAGGGGGGTGATGGACAAGCCATCAGTCATCTAACGTGCAGCAAGAAAAGAGTTCTGAGGCACATTGGGACAGATGAGCTAGGGCCCGATAGATGTTAGAGACAGTCTACAATCAAGTGATCCAAGGGGACTGTTATGGCAATATGAGACAAAATGGACACTTGCTTGTTTTAACAGTTAAAATGGTGCTTATAAGATAGAGATATTTCCTTACAGAATACAACCCCCCTTCTTTCCCCTTCTTGCTTGTGCATCTTTACTAAGCTACGGGTATATTTGCATAAGCACGCCTATTGTTCTACAAATAACCAATCAACTAGTGGCACAATAGACGCCCTCTTCCTATCTCCTGAAGTGTATATCAAGCTGTATCACACCCAATAAAGTAGAGATTTGCTTTGACCCCACAGCGTGTGTCAGTGTCTTTTCTCTTCGTGCACGTATTATATCTAACTAATTTGGACCAACACATCAACATAACTGACCCTTGATCAGATCCAAAACAACATATTAAATATTAATTATATCTCAATGTGATTATAAATATCAACTGTGAATACCTAACTTTATAAAATTAAGTGCTAATCATGTGTTATTAAATTAATAGTTATTTGTATGTATTTACTCTATATTAATATGGTGTTTAATGTGGAAAGTGCAATTAATTTTGTATGAATATTTCCCCCCCCCCACCCATTCTAATTGAGTTATATTTTATAAGCGTACCACCCCCACTCTAGTAGGATTTATTAACTAGGTCTAGATGTGTTTTACTACGTTACATAGAATATTGATATTATGTTCTTCCAGTTTCAAAAAATGTTCTTCCAGTTTCTGGTGATTAATATCCTCGGGAACTCCTCGGACTCGCAGGTTTATTCATCTATCTTGATCTTTCAAATTCTGAATAATTGCCACTAAATCTTTAACCTGGGTCTTTATATTATCAATATCTTCACCCGTTGTATCAAGCTTTAGCTGAAAGTTAGCCCTTTGGATCTCATTTTTGTCAATTTTCATTTCCAACCGTCTAACCTCAGAAGTAATTTCCTTAGTGTTTTTATCCATATCCTTTTGCAGTTGAGTGAATTGAAGATCCAGATATTTTTTTAAGGAATCAATAGTTGTAGTCTGGATTTCGGAGTCACCAGAAATATCCAAGTGAACCGGATTTTCCTTCTCTCCTATTATAACGGAGGCATCTATTGAGTCTTGAGTATTATCCATTGTTAAGGTCTTGTTAGTGGAAGGAGAGAAGATTGAGGCTAATTTCTTTTCCTATTCCTTTCTCTTGTCCTGGGATTTGTCTTCTCTTTTTTTATTTGATTTGATTTCAGCTTTATTTTCTACCCCTTTTGAAGCCATTCGGGCTACAGATTGTTAATAAACCTGTTAGCGAGAAGGTCTTCCCTTTGCTCTGGAATCTATTATAGATATACCCAGGGTTAGGTCTTTGGTTCCCCCCCCTTTTTTTTTTTTTTTAGGCAACACGCTTATAGATTTGCAATTAAATAGAAGTTCAGGGAACCAGTGATATTCAGTACAGGACCAAGCAGTAAGTCCACACTAAATGTACCATATTTGCTCGATTATAAGACAAGGTTTTTTTCAGAAAAACAATTCTGAAAACCACCCCTCGTCTTATAATCGAGGTCGTCTTATAATCTGACCTCAAATTGAGGTCAGACTATAAGACATGGATCCAGGTCCCCAGCAGAGCTGCAGGGGACCTGGATCCCCCTCTCTAACAGCAGTGGATGTCTGCACGATGAGCACAGACTCCCCTGCTGCCGCCCGGCACGACCGCCGGGTCTTCTATGATGAAGCCGTGTACTTCCGGCTTCGTCATAAAAGTCCCGGCGGTCATGCCGGGCAGCAGCAGGGGAGACATCCTCTGCTGCCCCACTAGCCACCAGGGAGAATCGGGCAGCCGGGGGATGTCTGCACGATACGTGCAGACATCCTCCATGCAGCCCGACACTTCCGTCATAATAGACGGAGGTGTCGGGCAGCATGGAGGATGTCTGCACGACTAGCCACCAGGGAAAGAGAACAAGGTGAGAGGGGTGGAGGGAGGGAGGGGCGACCATAGCAACAAGGGGAGGGAGGGGGGACCAGAGGAACAAGGGGAGGGAGGGGGGACCAGAGCAACAAGGGCAGGGAGGGGGGGCAGAGACAAGGGAGGGAAGGGGGGAAGACACAGAGACAAGGGGAGCGAAGGGGGAAGGGGAAGAGAGAGACAAGGGGAGGGAGGGGGGATGAGAGAGACAAGGGGAGGGAGGGGGCACAGGGGGGAGAGAGACAAGGGGAGCGAGGGGGGAGTCAAAGGGAGGGGGAGAGAGAGACAACACTAAGGGGCGGGGGGAGAGAGACAAAGTTGGGGGCAAGGGAAAGAGAGAGGCAGCATTGGCACATAAAAGGAAATAAAAATAATAAATGCTTTTTTTGATATAATTTTTTTATTAAAAAAGCAGTTTACATGTTAATATATACAAGTTGAACTTTTTTCCTATAGGGTAGTCTTATATTCAGGCTTTTAGTTTTTTTCCTAAAGGAATATCCAAAGTTTGGGGGGTCGTCTTATAATCAGGGTCGTCTTATAATCGAGCAAATACGGTATGTGTATCAAATTACGCCTAGTGGTTAATAAGTTATTTAATCGTTGAGAGTTTTCTCCTGGGGTTGTAGGAATAACTGTGTTTACTAATCCAGTGCTTGATCCAAAGAATGATACAAGTAGAATAAGGTGGAGGAAGTTCTTAGCCTCAACGTAGCTTTATTATCTTGGGGTTACTCCAGGAGCACGAGTAATCGGCACACCAGATATAAGCTGATATATATAAACAAAAAAGTTTCAAGGCATTCCCAGCATTTTATAGATCTCACCTCATGGTCTTGATGTCGGCACTGCTTATGGATAGCTCATCTGCTCACAATTTAGGTTTCAAACATTAAGGGGTCTCCCCCAAGGCTGTAATAGTCACTGGATAAGCAAAGGCCAGTGCCTATCCCACAGAGTTGTCCAGATCACAAGAGTATGAGGGAATTTTTATCCTCTGCACCACTTATCTCTCTGCAATCAGCACAGAAAATAAAACAGATATATATACAGAAAACTTCGAGAGTGTCCCGCATTTATAGATCCTACCACGTGATCTTAATTTCAGCGCTTGTACTCTCACGATTTAAGAGAATCCAGTTTCATCCCAGCAAAAGACCCCCGCTGCAGTGGTACGTTCAGGGAACTCCTACTTGTTGTTCAGTCCGCTATATTCCCCTAGTAGATAGAGTTTTTTAGGGCCTAGGTAGCCGCTTCACCTCCATAAAAGCAGGATCAACCGCCCGCTGATACATGGGTGCGCAGACGCCCCTGGCCAATTTTCCAATCTGACGATTTGGGAAAAGGACGTGGGTTGTTGCTGCTGAATCTTCTGCCTCGAGAAATTAAATCTGTTCTCTGTTTTAATGATTTTAATTGCTGCAAGAATATTTACGCCGATAACTCACAGGACCAGGCCGGCCTTAGGGGTGTGCGACCTGTGCGAGCGCACAGGGCGCAACACCCCAGGGGGCGCCCTCCCGCCCAAAGAAAAAAAAAGTAAAAAAAAAAAAAGCCGGTAGAGGCACTGGATGGGGGAGATCAAAAGATCCCCCCTCACCAGCCCTCTGCTCGGCATGCTCTTCTAGATCCGGGGAGGGGGCGGAGCTAACCGGCTGAGCGGTGAAGCTCCGCCCCCATCCTGTGAAGCAGAGCAGCGTCTGCTTCACAAGGAGCCACTGGCAGCATGAAAAAGTGCTGCTCGGCTCCCCATGCCTGCATTAAGCATGGAGAGCCTGCATTAAACATGGGGAGCCGAGCAGCACCTTCTCTTGCTGACCTGGGATCCCAGTGAAGCAGACTCTGCTTCACAGGGTGGGGGCGGAGCTACACCGCTCAGCCGGTTAGCTCCGTCCCCTCGCCGTATCCACCTTTGAAGGCAGAGGGGGGGGGGGGAGCGGTGGGAGCGAGAGACAGGGCCAGGGGGAAGAGACAGAACATGGGAAGGGGGCAGAGACAGAACAGGGGCAGGGGGAGAGACAGAACAGCTGGAAGGGGGAGAGATAGATAATGAACAGGGGGGGAGAGAGAAAGAACAGAGGGAGAGAGAGACAGAACAGGGGGAAGAGGGAGAGAGAGACAGAACAGGGGGAAGAGGGAGAGAGAGACAGAACAGGGGGAAGGGGGAGAGAGACAGACAGAACAGGGGGGGGGAGAGAGACAGAACAGGGGGAAGGGGAGGAGAGAGACAGAACAGAGGGAGAGAGAGAACAGGTATGGGGGAGTTAGAGAGAGACAGACAGGGCAATGAAGAGGAAAGGGACAAACATGGGAAGGGAGAGAGATACATACATGAAAGGGGGGGGGGTGCTCCACGGGGGAATCCCGCACAGGGCGCCGGAACACTTAAGGCCGGCCCTGCACAGGACGCTCATCTATGGAAGATCAACTTCAGAAATCACAGTAAGTCAAACTGCTTTCAGTTCCCAATTTTTGGTCTGTCTTTAGCCCTGATCCTCCCGTCCTTCGGGTTGCAGTCTCTGACCTCCAAGAAAGAGTGTATCAGTTTGAGTCTGCATCAAACCTCAGTACTATGTGGAGAGTTGACGCTTTCCTCCCACAGGTCTCACGTCTCCTCGAGCCGTTCCCTCAGCCTCACCTTGCTCCGCCCTTCCTCTCCTTTTCCTTTATGCAGAAAAAAAAGCTCAATCTTAAAGAGGTTTGCTGAAAAAGTCACACTTTATACAAGCTTCATATTTAAGAGAGAGAAGGATCAAAAAAACTGTTTCCCTTTTGTTCACTCCTTTATTCTTTGATCACTAGATTGTATGATTCTAGGCAAATGTCTCTTAACTCCTGCTTTGACAACAAACTTAACACATCACATTTTGCAGTTAACAGGGATGCATAAAAACTCAATTGTTTCTGAATCCCTGTGTTGTCTACTCAAACACAAATGTCTCTTATCTCCTGCTTAGTAACAAACTTAACAAATCTTTCCAATTAACTAATAGCAACACCATGTATGTTCAAATGCAGATGTCTCTTAACTCATGTTTTAAGGACAGACTAAACAGATCACATACAGTAACTTTTTTCTTTTTCTTTGCATTTAGCAGATAAAGAGGCACAGTAACTCTTTTTCTGTTTTAGTAACAGCCTTAACAGATCACAAATTTTCTATTTTTTTTCCAACCCTTGCAATTGGCAAATAGCAGAGGGAGAGACACAATGACAGGCAGATATAACACTTATCTGTTTACTGCTTTGAACCCAGGCTGTTGAATTCTATCATGGGCTTCGTGGGACTATCAGGTCTTTCTTTACTGTCTTCAGAGGTTTGATCTTCTGCCCTCTCTCTCCATTTATCTTTTTGCTCCTGTGTGATTTATTGTCACAACCTCGTGGAAGGCAGCACTACCTCCGGATCACAGCACCAGCTGGTTGTGGAAACCGAAAGTGAAAGACTTTTTTTGTTTCAGTATATGCCTCCTCCTCCTCTAATTCTAACTCAGAAAAAGGAAATACGGTATTAGAGCTACTGTTATTCCCTGTAGTTTCACATATCTCAAAAAAGTGAAGTAGTAATACTACTTCATGGGCTAACATGGTTATAACACCCACTCTTTAGCTTATAGTTCCACAAGGGCTTTCAGTTTCAACCACAGCTGTTGGATATTCACGCTTGTCACCATGAACACAAATGATGCTAACTTTCTCCAACATGTCAGCCTTGATATCTGCTAAAAGGGACTTTGCTACCAGTCTAATCATACTTCCTGAGTTTAGTAATGCATGAACCATTTTCCCATTGACATTTACATAGCACATGTGTGGATTATCACAAGAACTAGCAATGGCAGAATCTACACATTTTAGCAAACATGAATATAGTCCCATATTGCATTCCATTGACTCATCTGTTAAAGGGCAGTCTTTTGCAATATGCCCAGGTCCATTGCAATGAAAACATTTTACACTATAATCTGCCACCCACTTGCTTCCCTTTTTAGGCATTACAGTTCTAGTTCCCCTGGTTCCTTATTCTCTGGGACCACTCCGAACGAAAAGGATGCTGCAGTTCTCCTGCAGCAACATATCTTTCAACAATATGTCTATTTTTGAATTTAGAAATAAGCTAGACCATACCATAGCTTTTTCTGACACTAATGATAGTGTCAGAAAACATATGAAAGAAGAGAGGGTTCACCTGGAGTATACCTTTAAAATCCTAGAAAGGCTATTAATGAAAGAATCTAAGATAAAATGGGAAACCCTCACACTTGAAAAATATTTAATGGAAGGTTTAACACCCAGAGGTCTTAGGATAATAAAAACGCCAACATTCAATCAAGACGATACAGATTTCATGAAATTGTGGAACCTGATTTTAGAGAATTGCACATGTGAATTGATGGGCCTGATTATAAACAGCAGGAAAAGAACCCTTGATAAACTCAACGATGAGATAAAAGAATACCATGTAAAATTGACACCTTTCTTAGATACAAAGGACTTTCAGGCTCTATCCCAGACTACAGAAATTAACCTAGGAAAGCTAGAGAAAGATCTAAAAAGGGTTAAATGTCAAAAATATCTAAGGGACAAAACTGATTATGAAAACAAGAAAGTCAGGAATTTTTCAAGATTTCTTATAAAAGATATATACAGTGTTAGAAGAGATACATATAATGATTCTTACTGGAAACCTAACTATAGACCCCAATCAAATTTCGAACAAACTACATTCAATACACAGAGGCAGGATAGAAGAACCCAATATAACAATATCTACAAAACAGGATTTAGTAAAAATAAACATGTGAGATTAAATTCCAAAACGACAGAACAAGTCACTCCGATCCAAACTAGAGGGATTGGGGTTTCCCACACTCAAAGGGAAAACCCCAATCAAATTCCAATACAAAATAGATTTCAACTACTAGCTAATTACAATACAGACACAGTACCTTTTTTAGAGAAAATATCAAAATCTCTGATGCCCTGGTGAAGAGAATGGGAATATCCACAAAAGAGGGAGAGAAATGGGAGAGGGACGAGAGGGGGACGTAGAAGGCCAGAGAACAAATAGAGGGAAGACCCTACCCAGATAGGAATCTTCAATTTAAGTGATAAGACATTAAACTTTGATGAAATAAATCTGCTCAACAAAGGCCTGAAGTTTTCCCTGACAGCAAAGTTAAACAAGTTTAACTGTGGACTTACAAAAGTTCATAAGAAAACTATCCCTAAAAAAATATTTTATTAACCACCTTATTAATAGCATTTCTAATGACAATGGATTTGTACACACAGATTTTTAAAAAAAGGTCATCTTTTTACCCTGCTTTTTGCAAATCAAGAGCAATAAATAACTTTGAATACAATGTTGTAAAAGATCTAGATAAATACAAAAGTAATAAAATCAAATATACAAATAATCTGACAGGAAAAGAAAGAATGGCAATTAAAATCCTTCAGAAGGATAAAGACAACATTATAAGACCTGCAGATAAAGGAGGTGGTATAGCCATCCTCAGTAGTACTGATTATTTCGAAGAGTGTGAAAAACAACTAAATGATATTATTACTTACAAAAAGCTTAAATCTAATCCATTTAAAGACATGCAGAAAGCTCTAGTGAACATTCTGGATTAGGAGCTTATGAAAACCAAAAAAGAATATGACTATTTAAATGTCAGATACCCAAAAACTCCCACATTTTACATTTAACCTAAATTACATAAAGATACAGCCCCCCCCCCCCCCCCCCCCTTGGGAGGCTGACAGTGTCTGGGATTGATTCCATTTCTTCTAACCTCTCACAATTTATAGATAATGTCTTACAACCTTCAGTTATATTGATAAAAGCCTATTTAAAAGACACAATAGATGTTCTACAAACATTAGACAAAATCATTTGGAAAGACAACTATATACTGGCAACATGGGATGTCAGTGCATTGTATACTAATATAGAGCATGAAAAAGGAATAATAACAGTAAAATCACACCTCATCAAGTAAGGGAGCTTTAAACCAGAACAAATTGATTTCATTATAACAGGTATGACTTGAATCCTCAACAACTACTTTTGGTATAATGATGATCACTATATTCAATATCTATTATAGGTACCGCTATGGGTACAAAATCTGCTCCAAGTTATGCAAATCTATTCATGTCATATTGGGAAGATCTTTTTGTTTTCAGCATCTGTATACTAAACAATATAATTCATACAAAAACTTTTTTCAAAGCAGTTGACATAAACAGTTTTATACAATTTGACAGTGACCATTATCCACTCTGGTTACAAAATATTCCAAAAAAATCAATTTTGCAGAGTTAAAATAAATTGCACCGATCAGGTTATATGCAGTAAACAAATAGAAAAACTAGAAATAGATTTTATGGCCAAGATATATCCAAAAGATCTCCTAGCAAAAGCAAAGGAAATCACTATTAATATCAATAGAGATAATCTTCTAAAATATAAAGACATAACTAATGTAAGAAACGATAGACTGGCCCTAATAACAAACTATGATTGTGGTAGCAATTTTATCAAGAAAATCATAAGAAAAAAATGGAATCTACTATTTCAGTATGAAGACCTAGCCCCTTTATTAACAGAATCCAAAAGTCTTAAAAAAGAGCTCTCGAGGAGTTATGAGAGATCACTCCCCAAGAACACAAACCATTTCGGACTAAAAGAAGCATTCTACAGGTGTGGATTTTGTTTACCCTGTAGAATGTGCAAGTTAAATTATACAAAAGTACAGACAAGTTAAAATCATTTTAAACCAAAAAAAAAAGAGTACAACATCAAAGGGATATTTACATGCAACACAAGTGGAGTTATTTATTTGTTATCATGCCCTTGCGGATACCAGTATGTAGGAAGAACCTCAAGAAAATGACATGTTAGAATAGGAGAGCACATTAGAAACATACGTAATAAATACCTGAATCATAAGTTATCTACACACTTTACAGAATTTCATAATAGCAATCCAGAGCTCCTTCATTTCATGGTTATAGATAAGATTAACAAACACTGGAGGGGAGGGGACCATATAAGGAACATGGGACAAATAGAAATGAGATGGGCCTATGAGCTAGAAACCTTTACACTCAAAGGCCTAAATGTTGATTTCGATCTCTACAATTTTCTTTAAACATGTTCTTCTTTAACATAGTGACATAATAACATAGTAATTTAGGTTGAAAAAAGACACAAGTCCATCAAGTTCAATCGTTCTACCTATCATTCCAGCTTTTTAATCCAAAAGAAGGCAAAAACCCCTAAGGAAGCTATTTCGAATTTTGCCTCCTAGGGGGAAAAATTCCTTCTTGACTCCAAAAGGGCAATCAGATTTCTCCTTGGATCAATAAGCTCTATTATTAATGCTTATTCTATTATTAATAGCCCTGTATGTTCTGCTTTTCTAAAAAAAAAATCCAGATCATTTTTTAAATGCATCTATTGTGCTTGATAGCACTACCTGTCTTGGCAGTGAGTTCCATAACTTTATTGTCCTTACCATAAAGAATCCCTTCCTTTGCTGTCTATGAAATCTTGCATAGCAAGACCACTTAATATTATCTCACATATATATTCTTATTCTTATTATAGCCAAATTTACCACCCTAACTCCTCCCACAGTTTTTACACTACATAGACAGTACTATAAAAAAAAAGTGCGCCACATCATGGGGGATGGAGCTGAGCGTGTGACGTGACGGCACGCAAGAGCGGAAGCTGAGAGGGATGGTATGCTGAACCTCTGATTAAACGCCGAGCGAGTAGCGTGGGACAAACCTTATCCAATACCTCATCCAATACCTCATCCAAAATGGCTATGTGAGGTTTCAAATCTGCAAAAAGAAAGAGCCGGCTGCAGAAATATTTAGAAAAGTACACGGAGGATACAGAGACACAGACCGCGGACGAGGGATTGGAGTTCTGGTGCAGACCCTACCCCAACCGGAGGAAGCCGCAACCGCACAGCTAAGTGGAATAAGTTTGTTCTTCCTGTTTTCATGTATTCTTTCCATTTCAACTGGTTTTGCAATATCACACCTGACTGAATTTATATATTAGAAATATCTACAGGGGAAGGAGATCTGGGGGTAAAAAAGGGATAAATCGTACAGGGTGGGGACAGACAGGTTGTTCCTGGAACCCTAACGAAGGATAGTTGCCTAGGGAAGTTGCTTAGTGTCATAAAAGGCAAAGAAGGAGGAAAAAAAAAAAGAAAAAAAAGGGAAAGGATTGAATAAAAGGGAAAGAAACAGGGAAGAGGAAAAAAGCAACAAAAAAAAAAAAAAACATCTCGCTACAGCAGAAAAGGCAGAAGTGGGGGAAGGGGAAATAGGAAAACCCCTGCATAATAATAGTTCCCAAGTAAACTATAGAGAAGGGGGAAAATCAAAGGAACAAAGGGGGAGATAAATAAGAAGAGAGGATAGTATTGTAAACTTCTACCACACTACTGCCAAGTCTCACCCACCAAAACTTCAAGATGGTTAATAAAAAAGACCCTAAGGCACTACTAAAAAGGGAGAAAAAGGGGCAGAGCGAACAAGAACCTAGGAGAGAGAAATCCCTATCAGGCTTCTTCTCTCCTACCGCCCAGAGACCTAAGGCAAATACCCTGGTAGACACCAAATTATCAACAGACCCCAATGCCTCAGCCAGTTCAGCCTCGGAGGAGTGCACACTGGATATCTCATCAGAAATGGATCAAATAAAAATTACACCAGAATATTTAAATGCATGTTTTCCAGCCCAGCTAGAACAAATCAAAATAGAAATACAGCATAGCTCTAAGGAGCTTAAACAAGATTTAAAGGAAATCGGATGTAGGGTTCAACAAATAGAACAAAACCTAGTATTAACCCAAGAAAGCTGCACTGCCAACAGTAAGAGGCAAGAGAACCTAGAAAGCAACGTAGAACTGGAACGAAAAATTACTGATCTGGAAGACAGATCAAGAAGAAATAATATCAGATTTAGAGGAATAATAGAAGAAATAAAAACAGAAGAACTGGAAGAATATCTCCTAAGTTTCTTTGAAGCTCTTGGGTTAGACTTAAACAAAGAGAACGGCAACATGGAGAGATGTCATAGGGTAATAAAACCAAAGTCAGTTCCAGAAAAAAGTCCAAGGGATGTTATTGCATGCTTTCAGTCCTATAAGACCAAGGCCTTAGTCATGAAAAGAAATAGAGAAAACCCGATAAAAGAGGGGAAATTTGCTAATATCCAAACCTTGCCTGACTTATCCTATAAAACTAGGCAATCAAGGAAGGATTATGCACAAACAACCCTTGAATTGAGGAAAAGGGATATAGGCTACCGCTGGGGGTTCCCAGTCTCCTTAATTATCAAATACGAAGGGTCTACATTAATATTCAACACCCCAGAAAAGTCCCTGCAATGGATCCAAAAAACGAATCCAACAAAATAAATTATAGATAATCTGGAGTAAGGACTTAAATCAAATCAGAGAAAGTAAATATTAAATAAATAGAAAAGAAAAAAAAAAGATAATAAAGTAAAAATATACAGATAAATGGAGCACTCTCTGCCCTTTTTTTTTTTTTTTTTTCTTCATCTCTCCTTCTTCCCTCCCCCTCTCTCTCCCTCTCTCTCCCTCTTTCCCCTCTTCCCTTTAGTCCCTGCAAGGATAGATTAGAACGATAACTATAAATCTAGGAAAGTACTGGGATATTAAAAAAGAAAGGATGGGGAAGACATAAGGAATGAGATACACAGAGATGAGGTAGCGAAACAAGAGGGAATTAGGAAGGCATAAAATAGAAATAAATTAAGTACACAAAAACACAAACAATTTATTAAGGTAAATACTAGTACACACGACCATATTTCAGTAAAGTAATAAAATCAACATATTATAAAGACAACAGTAGAGATATAGCATGTAAATATATTAAAGTTAGTAGATTAAGATAAAATCTAACACTAAGTAACAAGAAGATGAGATATCATAAGACGTAATAATATTACTATATTAAAATGACACAATCAATTATTCACTGGTATAAGTAACAGAATTATAAATAAACACAGGAATCACCAGGCACACTTGATTTCAAGTATATTACTACATTAGCACAATTAATCAAGTAACTAATAAAATAGTTTTATTAAGAAATAGGAGAAAAATAATACGGGAGGTAATACTATATATTTACTAAACACCGGCACAATTAATTAAGACACTGGTCTAAACAATAGAATTACAAATAATCACAAGAATTACCAGGTACAATTGACCTCATGAGATCACATGTAAAAGTAATAAATTAACACAATTACTCACGTTATTAATATAACAGCTTTGCAAAGAAGGACAGAATTTTTTTTTTTCTCTCCCTCTCCCCCCCCCCCCTTTTGCTCCTGAACAAGGAATGATAACAGTGAATTCAATTAAGAAAAAAATAATCATACCAGACCTCTCAGCTATGGAGCTTCAATAGATGAAGCTCCCTTCGCGTCTATGGGTGACGCGGCTAGTTAATTTGTGCTTCAATCTAGAAGCAAATATCTCTTGATGTTGGCGGCAACCAAAAGAGATAGGGATGGGGAGGTTCAGAATAGTGAACCCAAGGTTTTAATTGTTTGTCTTGTCCTTTGTCCTAACGTACTGTCTATGTGAAGGTCGCAGCGGAAGGCAGCAGTAGACTGCTCAAAACCAAATAAAAAGAGATGGTGAAGCTAATATCAATTAATGCCCAAGGGTTAAACAAGCCCCAAAAAAGATCAGCAATGATAGATTTAATCAAAAAAGAAAAAGCGCACATATGCTGTATACAAGAAACCCATTGGTTAAATGCAGCAAAAGTTCCATATATGGGTAAGCAAATGGCACACATAATATGTGCATCCTCAGAAAGAGGGAAAAACAGGGGAGTGGCTATTTGGTTTAAGAAAGGGTTACAAATGAAAATAGAATACCAAGACTGCGATGCCAATGCAAGATACATTATAATCGTCTGCCAAATAGAGGGCCTATGGTATACCTTAGTAAACTTATACGTCCCCAACAGCAAGCAGATCACCTTCTTACAAAGCATTATAAACAAGATTGAACAAGTCGCAAAAGGTATTGTTATGATCTCCGGGGACTTCAACTGTGTACCAGACACAATCTGGGATAAAAGCTTACAGAAAGGTACCGCAATCGATAAAAACTTGGTAAGAAAAGCAAAATCCTTCTCTACCCTTTTAAAAAGAAACGTCCTGTATGATGTTTGGAGGACTTTCCACCCTCAGGGTAAAGATTTCCCACATTTTTCCCACATCCACTGCTCCTATGCAAGGATCGACCTAATTCTGGGCAATATTGGCTTAATAAATGCAACAAAAAAAATCCTTATTCAGGAAACAACATGGACGGACCATAATGCCGTAATCTGGGAATCAAAAGGAAACAGAGCAGAAGAAAAGGTTAAAGAGTGGCGACTGAATGAATACTTACTCCATAAAGAGGAAAATATAACATACATCAGGCAGATCTCAGATTATTATTTCCAAGAAAATACAGAATGCTCAGCAGCAGTAATTTGGTGCGCATACAAATCTGTAATTCGAGGCCATCTGATAAAACTGGGCGCTATCGAAAAGAAAAAAAGGGGGAAGGATCTGAATACATTATACAGAACGTTTTACAAGCTAGAAATGGAAAATAAAGTAATGCCTACTAAAGAGAGGACAGCTATAATACAGGAAATCAAAAAACAAATTAATGAAATAAACATTCAGAAAATGACCAGAAATTTACAGAGATTAAAGCAGACTTGGTATCACAACGGCAACAAGGCTGGCAAATTAATAAGCAATCAACTAAAAAAAAAACAAGCCAGAAATCAGATTGAACAAATACGAGACGAGGGAGAGATTTTTAGGAACCCGCAGGAGATTGGAGCAGCTTTTAATAAATATTACAGCTCCCTATATAATATAAACCCAAAAGTAAGAACAGACCAAATTACAGATTACTTAAAAGATCTACAGATTGAAAAATTAGACAGGGCTAATAAAGACCAACTGAACAGTCCATTTACAAAAGAAGAGGTACTAAACGCCATAGAAGATCAGGAAAAACAAAAATCTCCAGGCCCGGACGGATTTGGAGCTGGGTTCTATAAAATAGTTAAATACAACATCGCGGACCACTTAACAAAAACCTTTAACGAAATAGCCTACAAAGGAAAATGCCCAGAAGAATTCCTGAGAGCTAACATATTGCCAATTCCTAAACATAATAAAGATCCCTCCATAGTGGCAAATTATCGCCCAATATCCTTGATTAATACGTACACAAAGATTTTTGCAGCTATCATAGCAACCAGGTTAAGAACGGTTATAGGCCAATTGATCCATAACGACCAGATTGGATTCATACCTGGGAGATGTTCAACAAACAACATCAGAAGGATAATTGACATACTAGATTGGGCTAGTACGGAAGGGGAAACGGTACTAACTATAGCCGTCGATGCAGAGAAAGCATTCGACCGAGTCAACTGGGAATTTATGTTCCAAGTTCTGGAGGTTTTTGGGCTGGATGGCTACCTGCTGAGTGCAGAGAAATCATTATACGATCAGCCAACAGCAAGAACAATAGGTCAGAACTTTAGTTCAGATTGGTTTCGACTGAATAATGGGACACGTCAGGGCTGCCCCCTATCACCAATGTTATATATACTCACAATAGAAATACTGGCAATTAAGATAAGAGCTTGCACAGATATCAGGGGATGCCCTTTTGATCAAGAAGAAACTAAGATTGCGTTATACGCCGATGATATCCTACTGACAATAACAGAACCCAAATATTCAATGCCAGCACTGATGAAAGTAATTGAGCACTACTCAATAGTATCTAATTATAAACTCAATATGGATAAGTCTTGGATTTTATCCCCCAATATAGAAGATGCACTAAAAAAAAATCTACAGAATAAATATAATTTCGGTTGGTCAGATAAGGGAATTGATTATCTGGGCCTTAAAATCACACCAGATGTACAGGACATTTTACCAACAAATTTCATGGCATTACTGAAGGAAACCAATGCCTTGTTAAAAACCTGGAAGAACTTATTCATCTCGTGGACAGGCAGGATTAATGTTATAAAAGCATATATTCTCCCTAAATGGCTCTATATGTTTCGGCACTTACCTTGCAAAATACCTGACAATTGGCTAGCCTTGCTGCAATCCTCCTTCTCTAAATTTATATGGCGGGGTAAGAGACCTAGGATAGCACTGAATAGATTGACACAGAAAGTAAAAGAGGGAGGCCTGGGTATGCCGGATATAAAAGATTACTACCTAGCAAACATAATAGGTCACATATATGGTATGCAATTACCCGAAACCAAAAAAGAAAGCTGGTATAAGATTGAAAATCGAAAATTTGAAGGAGGAGATCTGGCCTCTGCCATATGGGCCTGTAGAGAACCCAAATGGACCAGAGGTAATAACTACATAATAGATAACATATTACCTGTCTGGTTTAACATAAAAAAAAAACTGGGCCTACATGATAAAATCATAGATGTGCTCGATCTGAAAATCTTAGAATATAACATAATAGACCTAAACCTAGATAGATGGAGATTGGCAGGCATAAATAAGATAAATGATCTTCTACACTTAGGGAAGCTGAAATCTTTCCCAGAACTTTCCCAAGAATTCGGACTGCGAAACACAGAGATATTTCGATATCTAAGAATTAAACATTTTTTATCAAAAAACTTAAGTACAGACAATAGAAATGGACACTTGAAATCGATAATGGGGGGTAGCAAGATATCAAAAGTAATGACTAAAGCTTTTGAGGCCCTGAGGGACGTGAAAGAGAATCAAATAAATAAGACGCGAGAGAAATGGGAAAATACCCTCGGATCAGAAATCTCACCAAAAGAATGGATGCAAATCATAAATAATTACAACAAAGACATACATTGCATAAATATACGAGAAAATCAGTTCAAACTGATGAATTTCTGGTATCTCGTTCCCACCAGATTAGCAAAAATAAACAAAGATATTACAAACTTATGCTGGAGATGTAACAGAGAAAAAGGAGATTATTTGCATATCTGGTGGGAATGCGAGGGGGCCAAACAATTATGGAATATTTGCTTCCAAAAAATAAAAGAAATCTCTAACATAGTATTAGATAAAAGACCTGAAGTCGCTCTACTGCACATTGCACTGAGGAAAAAAACAAAAGAAGAAACATTTCTGGTCACGCACTTCCTCGCTGCTACAAAACTCCTAATCGCTAAAAACTGGCGAAGTGATACTGTCCCGGGATGGGCACAACTTAAAAATCTAATTCTATACCATTTAAAAATGGAAAAAGGCATGATATGGCTCAGCACTAAGCTGGACAAAAAATGGGCAATAATAGAGGACTGGATAACAAGAATTGAGAGAAATTGAACGGGATCAACAGATACAGAATAGATTTTAAAAAGGAAGAAAGGAAAAAATAGGTAAAGAAAAGGGAAAACATACACTAGTTGGGCAGTTAGCACTCCGCCGCGACCTTTATATATTTATATGTTTTTTTTCACAGGTTTGTTATATGTTTGTTTTATGTTAATTTATGTGCTCTGAAATAGATAACATAAGGGAAGATTTTGATAACTAACAACAAGAGTAAGAGCAACGCAGACAATAAAAGACACAAGGATGATCTGGAAGCACACAAGGAACTGGTTTACACAATCCAAAACATAAATGCCACAGAATCTGAGTGTCAAAAAAAAAGAAAAAAAAAAAAAAGTGCGGATTGTTCCCGATTGGTGTGCTATTACTTTGTGGAAAGTTTCGCCGAACTGTTCACAAAATATCGTAGTTTTTGTGGCAAAATTGGTCCCATATGGATGAATGGTGGAATGTTCAAAACTAGAGTGGGAGCTGACAAATCAGGACATGATTTCTAAACTGCCGCCACTCCCTCATTTTCAAGCCCACCTACACAAATCTTATATCAAAACGTTCAGCTATCCCTGCTGCCACTAAACATCTCCACGGCTAAGCCATAGTCCTGATAGTTTTCACAATATGACCATTTGTTTGCAACTCACGCCGTCCATTGACATTCATTGAAACTCCACTCTAGCCACCTCAAATTTGAAGGGCAATATCTAAACTGTGACTGTGCCTTCATTTTTAATATTTCAGAGACATCCTATGCATCAAAATGTAAGTCTGGGTTTTGTGATTCTCACAATATAAAGTTCTTCGCTGTAGCATTTATAGTTTTTTAAAATACGACCGTTTGAAGATGCCAACCACACTCCAACCTTTCCACAGTTACTCAAGCCACTCCACCCAGTTACTCCGCCCACTCCAGTTGTAGACTACTGCTGGAGGCAAGAACACTTCACACAATTTCCCCAGAAATTGTAGCTTTTCTAGTTATATAATGTTATCATATCCTCTCTGAGACACCTTTTTTCTAAGATCCTCCAATCCCTTATTAATTATGTAGCTCTCCTTTGCACTTTTTCTAGTTCCTTAATATCCTTTTTAAGGACTGGTGCCCAGAATTGTACTGCATATTCAAGGTATTACCATTGATTTGTAAAGAGGCAAGATGATATCCTCCTCCCGTGAATCTATACCTCGTTTTATACATGCCAATATCCTATTGGCGCTTGCAGCTGCTGACTGGCATTGGGCACTGTTGCCAAGTTTGTTATCTACAATGATTCCTAAATCCTTTTCGTTAGTAGTTTTTCCCAGGGAAATAATATTTTACGTATTTGTTGCTTTGTTATTATTTTTCCCATAATGCATAACTTTACATGTATATAACATAGTAACATAGTAACATAACATAGTAACATAGTAACATAGTAATTTAGGTTGAAAAAAGACACAAGTCCATCAAGTTCAACCCTTCTACCTATCATTACAGCTTTTGATCCAAAAGAAGGCAAAAAAACCCTAAGGAAGCTATTTCGAATTTTGCCTCCTGGGGGAAAAAATTCCTTCTTGACTCCAAGAGGCAATCAGATTTCTCCTTGGATCAATAAGCTCTTTTATTAATGCTTATTCTATTATTAATAGCCCTGTATGTTCTGCTTTCCTAAAAAAACATCCAAACCATTTTTAAATGCATCTATTGTGGTTGCTAGCACTACCTCTCTTGGCAGTGAGTTCCATAACTTTATTGTCCTAACCGTAAAGAATCCCTTCCTTTGCTGTCTATGAAATCTTTGCTCTTCCAGTCTGAGGGGGTGACCTCTTGTTCTTTGTACCTTTCTGTTAATGAACAGGTCACTGGAGAGCTCTTTATATTGGCCCTGCAAATATTTATATAATGTTATCATATCCCCTCTGAGACGCCTTTTTTCTAACGTATATAAATTCAATTTTTTAAGTCTCTCTTCATAACTAAGATCCTCCAAACCCCTTATTAATTTTGTAGCTCTCCTTTGCACTTTTTCTAGTTCCTTAATATCCTTTTTAAGGACTGGTGCCCAGAACTGTACTGCATATTCAAGGTGAGGTCTTACCATTGATTTGTAAAGAGGCAAGATGATATCCTCCTCCCGTGAATCTATACCTCGTTTTATACATGCCAATATCTTATTGGCCCTTGCAGCTGCTGACTGGCATTGGGCACTGTTGCCAAGTTTGTTGTCTATAATTATTCCTAAATCCTTTTCATTAGTAGTTTTTCCCAGGGAAAAACCATTTAACGTATATGTTGCTTTGTTATTATTTTTCCCATAATGCATAACTTTACATTTGTCTATATTGAACCTCATTTGCCACTTTACTGCCCAGTCCCCCACTCTGTCCAAATCTTCCTGTAAAGAAAAAACATCAAGATTAGTCTTTATTGCCTTACCTAATTTAGTGTCGTCCGCAAACACGGAGACATGGCTCTCAGCACAATGTGGCAGATCATTAATAAACAAATTAAAAAGAAGAGGGCCCAAAACAGACCCCTGAGGTACTCCGCTTAATACCCTTGTCCAATTTGAGAATTTTCCATTTACAACAACCCTTTGTGTTCTATCTTTTAGCCAATTTTCAATCCACATACACACATTTGCCCCCAAACCTATTTCTCTCAATTTGTAGAGTAACCTTTTGTGTGGAACTGTATCAAATGCTTTCGCAAAATCCAAATAGATCACATCAACTGCCACGCCTAGATCTATATTTTTACTGACTTCTTCATAGAATGTTATTAAGTTTGTTTGACAAGACCTGTCTTTCACAAAACCATGTTGACTTTTACTAATTATATTCTGGTTCAAGATGTATTCTTGAGTGTATACCTTTAGCAATCCTTCAAATAGTTTCCCCACTACAGATGTCAAGCTCACTGGCCTATAATTACCTGGCAGAGATTTTGATCCCTTTTTAAATATTGGAATGACATCCGCCTTTCGCCAGTCTGTTGGCACTGTACCTGAACTGAATGAATCCCTAAAGATCATGAATAGTGGCCTGGCCAGAATTATGCTTAACTCTCTAAGTACCCTTGGGTGTATACCATCTGGTCCTGGGGCCTTGTCTATCTTAACAGAGTGTAATTGCTTAAGCACTTTTTCCTGTGTCAGCCAATCCCATGTTTGCGGCGAATGTCCCATAACTTCCTGTAGCAGGGGCTCGTCCATCTGCTCTTCCTTAGTATAAACAGAAGAAAAAAAAGTATTTAAAACGTCTGCTTTCTCTCTGTCCTCACTTACCAAATTTCCCATTTGGGATAACAAGGGCCCAACATTTTCCCTCTTTAGCTTTTTTCCATTTATATATTTATAAAACATTTTGGGGTTAGTTTTACTCTCCTTGGCAACCCTTTTCTCATTTTCCAATTTAGCCATTTTAATTGCCTTTTTGCAGGCTTTGTTGGCCTCTTTGTACTCTATAAATGATAATGCTGATCCCGTGTTTTTATAATGTTTGAATGCCATTTTCTTGTTTTGTACTTCCTGTTTCACGTTACCTGTAAGCCACATTGGTTTCGATTTGTGTCTTTTGCATTTGTTTCCCAAAGGTATATATTGGGATGTGTACTTTTGTAATGTGTGCTTAAAGGCATTCCACTTGTCTTCTGTGTTTAGTCCAGAAAACAATCGTTCCCAGTCTAAATGTTCAATCGATGCCCTTAGTCCATCAAAGTTAGCCCTTCTAAAATTAATAACATATTTTGTTCTTCTTGTTTCAGATCAATTTAATATCCTTTTTGTTTTTTAGTGATAGTGGGTATTGCTCCTATCGAGATTCATCTCATCCCCATATTTCTTCTACTATAGATGATTTTCATCTAAATAACATTTTTTTTTATTTTTTATAGTCATTTCTGGCAGGTATTATAGATATACATATTTTTTTACATTTTCCACTCCATATTCATTTTATTACAGGGCCGGACTGGGAATGAAAACCAGCCCTGGAAATAATTTTTTACAAGCCCCATAGCCCCAACATCATGTCATTATTTACTTCATAAAAAGGGACAACCATGCGTTTTAAAGCACATTTCAGATAATATTATTTAAAGATAAGACAAATGAACGCACATAGGCATTTGTTTATGGGGAGCAAATTCTGGTGCAATAACACACAATGTGCTGACCACATGCATATTAAAATCCAGCTAATTACACTCTGTCACGAATGCACCCTACTCCAAGGGTGCATGTGACTGGGTTATGGTGGTGCAAGGGTTAAAATTAACTCTTTGTCTGCCCTAGACTAGAAATAATGGTAAAACCCCCTATAACACCACCCACACTTAATTATACTGATATAACTAATGTCCTAACACTGCTACCACCAAGACAATTTATAAATGGGGTGCCTTGGTCCCCCACGCAAATATGACTTAACCCACAAAATATGCTTTAACACAATATCTATACGATTGGTCTAATCAGGTAACGTGAGTCTCTATACCAGACAAAGGCAGAACTTAATAAAGGAATATGTATTATGAACAAAAGAAGTCACAGTGCATACAAAACAGATGACAAATTATTTACACCAAAACAGATAAAAATAAAAAGGAAAAATTAACAGAAAACCTTACTACTCACTTAGATAGAGAAGTACCAGTATTTTCTGTCCGAGGGACTGCGGCAAGGAAATGAAGGCAGCATACAAAAAATTAGATTTTGGCCCCTAGTAAGCACACTGGCCATTATTCTATCATTAGATTTATACCTTGTCAGGTCAACTCAGGTTTCCAAGCCGGGAACCTAAAAGTGTCCTCCCCCATGTGTGGTGGAACTACCCCAGTCAAAATATGGAATCTTGTTGCTAATTTCCCTCCAGTGCATGTCACATACATAATTCTTGCCTCTATTAATTTGTTGCAATTTATGAAGTCCATAGATATGTCACACTTGCTACCCATGACTCTATACCGCAGACTTCACAATAACTTCCAAATGGCTCAAGTTGCACCAGCCATATTTGTACTCATTTTGTAGGGTGTACTATTCCCTGTCTAAATATTCACAAAATGCGGCATGATTAATAATCTGTGAGTTATTATTAATGCATGTTTGAGATATGACTTTTGCAGGATAAGACTTCTAACTGGTAAGGGCCACTTAGCATATCATAAGAATCTATGATGGAATACAGACCTTATGCTAGGTAGACTTGCTGGCAACTAACTCAGTGTAACATTTCACACCTTGTAACATCAGTTCCAGCTTCAAAGGAACCACTCAAGTTGTAAAGCTTTTCAGATCACGAAGGTCATGCCATCTCTACTGGATAATAGAATCAGGTATGCACTACCGCAATTGTTGTGACACCTCCCCCAAATGAGAGATGCAGTAGGAGGAGGCTCACATGCCTCTACCTTGCGTATTAGATGGAATTCTCCCCTTGCCGTGACAAACCATCAGCATTGCCATGTGTACTCCCCTTTTTGTGCTGTATTGTAAACTCATATTGCTGGAGAACTAGACTCCATCTGAGAAGTTTCCCATTTGTCCCCGCCACCCTGTGTAACCAATGTAGGGGGTTGTGATCAGTAATCACAGTAAACTGGCGCCCATACAGGTATGCCTGTAGTTTTTGCAATGCCCAAACGATAGCAAGACACTCCTTTTCTACAGTGGCATATGCTACTTCACTTGGCAGCAGCTTCCTACTGAGATACACAACAGGGTGCTCACCCCCCTTCTCATCCACCTGACTCAGCACAGCTCCCAGACCATAATTAGAAGCATCAGTCTGTACTAGGAACCATCGGTGGAAATTTGGGGCCTGTAGTATAGGAGAATTAGTTAGGGCCTGTTTCACGGAGTTGAAGGCCACTTCACACTCTGGAGACCACTTAATCACTCGAGCAAGTGCCTTCTTAGTGAGGTCGGTTAAGGGTTTGGCCAGGGTACTATAATGTGGTACAAATTACCTATAATATCCTTCAGTACCCAGGAATGACATCACCTGCTTTTTAGTCTGTGGGACCAGCCAGGCTATTATAGCCTCTATTTTACTGGGTTCTGGGCAAAGTATTCCTCCTCCCACTCTGTTCCCCAGATACTGAACCTCTGCCATGCCCAGTTGGCACTTATCTGGTTTTATTGCTAGCCCAACTGCTGCTATGCAGTCTAGAACCTTTGTTAGATGGAGCAGGTGTTCCTCCCAAGTATCACGGAACAAAGCTATGTCATCCAGATACGCTACCGCATGCCCCTCCTGCCCCTCTAACAGGTGATTAACTAGCTGCTGGAATGTGGCTGGGGCATTTTTCATACCGAAGGGCATCACTTGGAACTCATATAACCCAAATGGGGTGATAAACGCCGACCTGTCTTGCGCTTCAGGGGTCAGTGGGATCTGCCAGTACCCTCGGCTGAGATCCAGGAACTTGGCCCCAGCTAGCTGGTCTAGTAACGCATTAATGCGTGGCATAGGATATGCATAAAATGCAGTCACTAGATTCAACCGCCGGTAGTCAACACAGAATCTGGTGGCTTTATCCTTCTTGGGGACTAACACTACTGGGGAGGCCCAGGGGCTGTGTGACATCCCCAGGCAAACTACATACAGATAACACAGTGGGCCCCTGTCATAATACGCTTTGATCATGTTTACATGGTACACCTTGTTTCTTCTCCCCCTCTCATCCAGAGATACCACATAGTTCACATCATTGACCCTCTGCAGAATAGTTAACGGACCCTCCCAGGCCACCTGCAATTTGTTCTGCCTTGTGGGTATTAGAACAAGCACCCTTTGCCCTACTTCATACACTCTTTCTCGGGCATTATGATCATACCAGTGCTTCTGCTTGGATTGGGCAGTCCTCAGATTCTCACACACCTCCCCTATTAAAGCCTGCATCTTATCCCTAAACCGTAGTACATAGTCAACAACAGATGTCTGTGGATCCCCCAATTCTCCACCCCACCCCTCTCAGATCAAAGCCAGGGGACCACGCACTCTACACCCATAGAGAAGCTCAAATGGGGAAAAACCTGAGGATTCCTGTGGCACTTCGCGAAAAGCAAACAGGAGGTGTGGCAGGTATCTCTCCCAATCCCTCCCTTGTGATTCCACAAATGTCCTCAGCATCTGCTTTAGTGTCCCATTAAACCTCTCACATAAGCCATTCATCTGGGGGTGGTAGGGGCTGGTCAGTAGATACTCTACTTGTACCCTTTTACAGAGAGACTGCATGAGATCAGAGGTGAACTGGGGGCCTTGGTCAGTAAGCATTTCTCTGGGAAATCCCACACGTGAGAATATGCTTAATAGAGCATCAGCCACCTTGTCAGCCCCGATAGAGGACAGTGCCACAGCCTCTGGGTAGCGAGTGGTATAATCTATTACAGTTAGAATATACCGCTTGCCTGAACTACTAGGGATAGCAAGGGGGCCGACAATATCAACAGCTATCCTTTCAAACGGTTCCCCCACTATTGGAAGGGGAATTAAGGGAGCCTTACCCACCTCCCCAGGCTTTCAAACCCTCTGACACTCAGGGCAAGAGCGGCAATAATTTGCTACATCTGTGCCCATACCGGGCCAATAAAAATGATGGGACAACCGGGACTTCGTCCGCAGCACCCCTAGGTGCCCAGCCATGGGGATGGCATGAGCCACCTTCAGCAGCTGATCCCTATACCTCTGGGGCACCACCAGCTGTCTTTCAGTTACCCAGGGCTCTTGCCCTTCTGTGGGGATAGTTTCTCTGTATAACCTCCCCTCCTCCCAGTACACTCTCTCCCTATCCCTGTCCATGGGTGGCCCCCTAGCATGCTCCCTCAACATCTCTAATGTGGGATCTGTCTGCGACTATCGCCATGCGCAGAAGTGGCACTAGCTCCCCCTCTCCCTGAGGTGGAAGGTGACACAGAATATGGCACAGGAGGCTGGGTGAAAGGAGGTCGTGGTGTAGTGGTCTTCCAGCTGGATGCTCCCTTCACAAAACCTCTGCTCGGGTCTGCTGGTGCTCGGTTGGCTGTGTGGAAATCTGCTAGCTCACCAGCTTCCAATGCTGTTTTGGGTTCCCGGTCCAGCAGCCATTCCTGTATATCGGCCAGGCACAGCTGCAAAAACTGTTCCTTGATGACTAGATCTTCCAAGTTTTCAAAGGTTTTGATCTCCAGCCCTCTAGTCCACTGTCTGAATGTGGTTGTAAGGTGACCTACAACTGCAGTGTAACTCTCGGTGGAACGTTTCTGTAAAGTCCGGAATTTCTTTCGGTACACCTCAGGAGTAAGGTTGTACTGTTTCTGCAGTGCAGCCTTAATTGCATCATAGTCCTGATCAGATTCAGCTGGCAGCTCTGCAAATGCTTCCAGTGCAGGACCTTTGAGACCAGGGGTGAGGTACTTTGTCCACTTGTCCTTTTGGTAACTGATACTGCCTGCAAACCTTTTCGAAACTGTGCAGGAAAACATCCAGATTCCCATCTTGGTCCAAAGTTGGAACATTTTCTGCCCGTGGTTTTGGTGCAGAAGAGTCTCTCAAAGCAACACTGACAGGTGAGGCAGTTGACCTGTCCAATTCTGCCAGTTTTAATTCATGCTCTCTTTCAGCCTGGCACTCTGCAGCCTCTCTTTCTCTCTCAGCCCAACGCTCTGCAGCCTCCTGATATTTAAGGATGAGCTGCAGTTTTAGGCTTGTATCTGCTGAGTCCACGTATTTGAGGACAGTTTGTAAATAAGAGTCCAAGGGATCTCCAGATCTGGGTACATC